>JAQGAI010001651.1:0-14129 GCA_034696905.1 Lepidocyrtus violaceus
TTCTAAAAGTAATTATGATTAGTAGTCTATCATTTGCGATAATGAATCTTACAAGAAATCTATTGGTCCGACCAGGTATTAGCAATTGAGCTGAAAATAGAATCGACCTATAATCCACATCATTTAATCGGAATTTTTACTTACCAAGTAGAGATTTTTCACAACAGATCCAAAATCTTATTAGTCCTCCTTATTTCCAACGTATAGTTTAGGATGCACATGGATTCACAAAAGAAGTTTTCTTCCGAACTCTTTTCAAAACCAACAATCCTTCACTGCGTGCAATATCCCTCGCAAAAACAAACAATGGATGCCTACATATCAGAATCAATATAGCACGACATGCACCGTTCCTTTGTCACATAGGCATTCGACTTGAATAAAGCTCCTGTTCTGATTTGAGCCTGATCTGAGTCTACGCTTACGCTGCTGCTGGCTTCTCTGATGAACCAGATTTTATTTTGACAAATAGACAGATAGAGAGAAGCTTGCACAAAAGAAGATCAAACGCAACAATCTTGCTCGTCATACAAACATACACCAGCCAGCCGACCAAAGAGTTATGAGTAGATCCTTGCTTTTTTTGCTTGTGTCCTAAATTATTACAGATTAAGAGACCACACGCATTATTCAGTTCACAAAACCATTTTCCCTTTGCGTAATGCAAGCACGTTCAGCAGATTATTGTCAACACTGACGATTTACTACTGACAGAGTCACTTTTTAATTGGATATTTTTCTCTTGCGGTTATTGTTTTCATAAATGAGCGTGATCCAACAGAGGAATTTAAGAACCGTTAGGGATCATTCAGGAAAAAGTAGTAAACTAGCAGTTTTTTGTTGTTGTTGTGGATTTGATAGTTAGTACAACAGAGTAACGACAGCACGTACGGCATTTACCACACACTGAGAAGTCACAAGGCTAACCACTTCTACTTCGTTTTATGATTATGACTTACAATCTCCCAAATGGACTGGCAGGCAGAGATACTAAAACGTCTAATTATTCAGTCTGACCGAGAGACAGACAGACGTTGTCAAAACATGTAAAACAAAAATTGCTCGTAATTTTCCGCTTGAACCAAATAATTCTTTTTTAATTGTTGTATAGGAGAAATGTAATTAGGGATTACGATGAATAACTCAATTCATGACAATTACGAAAATTGGATTATTCCTGCATGAAATGATTCTTCATTCATGGAAAGGGTTAAGGGGACTAACAGAAACACAGCCAACTCTTTTTTTTTACGTTTTTTTAGCTTCCTCCGCCACTCTCACAATTACTTTTTTTTTCACAGGAAATTACGGCTGGCTGAAAAATGATGATTCAACTGACTTGGCTGGACAGTAAAAAAAACGGTGGGCTGGATACTGTCTAGGTAGATCGGACGATGATTGTTATATATTTTTAATACTGCTACGCTTATTTTTCATGGTGCGATGCGATACGTACGTAAGCTCCACGCTTATTTTTTCCCCTTCCAGCTCCCATCCAACCTAAACCATGACTGGCTGGCTGGCTTGGTCTGATGCATTTGTTTCTCTCTCTCTCCTTTTTGTTCTCCTATCTGCTAAAGCCTTCCGCAACTCCACTCACTCACTCTGAAAACTCTCACCGTTCGTTTTGTCAGTTACTGGACTAGTCAACAACGAAAAAAAAAATAACACGAGTAGCAGCCAGAACAGGGAGCAACATGGACATGTAAACCCTCTCGTTTGTAGTTTTGCTGGTGAAACTTTCATGGAACTATTGTAGAAGGGGCACTATTACCTCTACAATGCAATACAATGTACACTGGCACAACATAATATATTCTTTATGCAAGCACATTTATTTCCATTGCATTTTCATACTTAGGTAGTGTTCATGTACCGAGTTTCCCCTCGCCTTTTGTTTGTCTTCTTGAGTAACGTTGTTACGTGTGGGTATAAAATAATGTGTAGGGCTCAATATATTTTTTTAATTCCAGTTACAGTCCCCATTATTTCCTTCGCCAACAACCAACAACCCCATCCATCCAGAATCCAGGCAGAGGAGCCAACTGCACTTTTTTTCAGGTTCTGTGTACCAAGTACCAGCATCATATCACATCCAACTCATCCAAGCCACGCACACGGCAGGGTTGAGAATGTAACGGAACGACGGAATGGAACTGATCTTTCCGTGGCATTTAGGACGGAGGATCCCTTAATGATCTCCTGAACTTATTGTAGCGTTCTATATGTTGATGTTACTGCCATTGCATTGGATTCAAATAACTTTGTCCGTTTACTTTATTCCATTTCCTATTCACTGTGAGTGATCCATGCGATGTGATGAGATGATGTTGTTGAAAAAAAATGGTCCATTACGACTGGGGCATGCTTTCTTACTTTTTTCCTCTCTTCTTATTCATGATGTTGATGATGACTGTTTTGGATTGTTGTGGGCGATACTTTTTTTTGTTCATCTCATCATGATTCTCAGTCACTCAGCACTAGAACAAAACTCAGAAACTATTACTTTGTTACTTTCAGCAAGAATGCCGAATGGAGAGAGAACAAGCTAACCAACCACCACCATACCAAGACCAAATATCATGGTCATCTCATCATCAGAAAATCCAATCCAATCAGTATCTCTGCGAAGGAAAGAAAGACATCATCGTGACTGTATGCCAAAATGTCATGGCAAGACTATCACATCATTTTTATGATGATTCCTTCCTCCGACCGACCGACCGATATGATCTTCACAAAATAGCCAGTTTCTGTTGTTCATCTGATGATGATGATTGTGATTTTTGAAGACGAGTCATATTATTTATTCTCTTTTGGCTCAATATTCTTCTAGTTAATATTTATTCCTCCTCATATTCTCACTCGGGAAAAATATGCGAGGAAAAATTAAACAATGCATAAATATGCATGCGCCTTTCTCGCATGCGTTATGTTTTTCTATAATATGATTATGCTAAGGACCTTCTTCTCATTCCCTCCCTATTTGATACTTTACTCACTGCTCGCTCCATAACAGCCAAAAAATTTCATTTGGCTGTCCGTACGTCTCTCATTTGTCTCTCCATGTGTGTGTGTTGCTGAATAGAGAGGCAAAAGTGCGAGGAAATTTTTTTTTACCTCCCTTCAGAATTGTTATTATTACGAAGGACACCACCACCACCGCACTTCTTATTGTTAGTACCACCAACCAGCCTGCACAGAAAAACGTCAAGATAATAAGAAAACTCTAATAGCGCTTCACTCCTTACATATGCTTTCTTCTGCAGAACATGCAGAGAACTAACTATCAAGACGGAATAACACGTTTTCAACTTCTCTGAACATGAGAGTAACCAAGATGTATAGGCATATTCATTGGGCTCCTCCGCATGAGTATATTGGCTTTTGCCAAGTTTGTATGTATAAAACCATATCATATCATAGCATAAGTAAAAGAGAACATTAACATGAGACGAAGAAGACTTTACCTAAATACCCACACTTTACTTTATCATTTTCTCTCTATCCTAATCGTGATATACCACCGCCACCTTCCTTTCCTTTCATGTATAGTCTCATATTTTGATCATGATAATAAAAAATATGGAGATGGGATGATGATGATGATGACTAACTAATAAGGCAAACGTAACAACAACGGCATTCACACAATAACATCATCAAAATACATATAAAAATCCACGTCGGTTCGTCTGTTACCTTTTCGTGTAACTATGCGTTAGCGTTAGCGTTAGTCATGTCATAGTCGCTGGCGTAGTCATACTCCTCCAACCCCGCTCTACCTCTATATCAGAGTGGAATAATGCCTTTTGCGTTGCATTTTTTACAATTACAATTATTATGACTTGAAATAAGAAGAAAAAGGTAGTAAAAAAAATATCCCATCTCTTCGTCTAGCTTTTATTGAGATTTGATTTGGCTTGAGAGAGGGTTATGATGATTATGAGAACTCATTTCATATTTTCCTATTTCCATTGTAATGTCATGTTTTTTTATTGTTGAGGAGGGTAATATTATAAGCACGTTTACCAAAAGTATTAGAATAAAAACTGTGCAGAGGAATGTCTCTATTCATATTACGACGAGCAGATATGCACAAATCCATTTTTTTTTATTAAAAAGCAGAGAGGGAAGAGGGCAAACCTTATGATGATGATGACAGAGGGCACATTATTGCACTGAAACTGTCGACTCTTCGTTATAAAAAAACGATAATAATGTGTGGCAATTGTGTAGCAGGGCAGGGGCAAAAAGGAATCCCCCACAACAGCCCAGTCCCGCTGCTGCCTACATCAGAAAATTATTTACCTCCGTTCCATATTTTTTATACAGACAGGTAAGCTTAAAGTTATGTATCAAAAAATGATCATAATCGTACACATAGCTTCAATTTTTTTCTAGCTTTAATATAATGTAAATGAAATGTGTGTATGTTGCTGGGGTTGAGTTTAGTGCACTTCATAGTTCATACCCAGTTCAATTCAAATTCATATTTGGATACATCCATCCATCCTCTTGCATGCGCTACTGATGATGTTGTTGATGATGATGATCCCTTACTCAAACTAGTATTTAAGTTTTGAACTTATTGCATTGCATATTAGTTTGGCAGGGGAGGAGGAGGATTCTATCACGTTCCTTTTTTCCTAACGTGATACTCATGATGGCCCTTCAACCGATCGCGATCCTCGCATTCTAAGGTTCATGTTGTGTAAGTGTCTGTACACAGGAGTAAAAAAATGTATTTTTCATTTCGGATATGCAGTAATTTTGTTTTATGCAGGGCCTTTCCTTTAGTTTCTTGCCTTGCCATATACCAGTCAGGCCAAGACCAGTTTTACTTTATATTTTATACCACACACTTTCTTGTTTAGAGGGAAGGAGACCAAAACCATCCTATTTTATTTTACAAGGAACAAGGACCTAGGGGAATCTCCTTTTCACCAGCAAAACAACTTCATGATCATCACGGTTGATGCGGCGGAGGATCATCATCTGCAGAGCAGAAGGAAGATGTTGAGGGAAAAAAAGTTTTTTGTTTTGTTGAAGGGAACAAATGAGTAACGAACAAGCCCAAATGCGGATGGATAGAGGAAGGATCTAGTTATAAGTAGGTAGTTTATATGCACTTTTTTAAAAGCATGTTTCGTACATATGTTATGTTATGTTGTTGGGTATAAAACTAGTCAGGATAATAATTATCCTGTACGTAATACTACTACTGTGCTCAGTAGCCACCAAAGCTATATAGAATACCTAGAAACAAAACGCCCCTGCAGGGTACATTATGCAGGTGGCCCATCTCAAGAACCAAACGGGGAGATCCGATCAAAAATGGAGCATCAAAGGAAAACTTATGTACCGGGCTTGGCAAAAGTTTGTTTTTGCATGAAAAGTGTAAGACATCCTATTGGGGTTTTTACTGCAATGTAATGCAAATGCCATGACTGATTGTGATTGTGTGAGATGGTCTATATATAAGAATGGAGGGACAAAGAAATGAATGACATGAATCAAAAGTTACAGAAATCACAGCATTTTGCACATCACAATCACATCGCAACTCATATCACGTTTATTCCATTCCATCTCGCATATGAATTGCACACGTTGAAATGTAGGGATTTCTTTACCTGATGATAAAGTAGTAGTAAAAATGGGATTGTGCTTTCACGAAGGATCCATTTTACGATATTTTTCTTAGGTTTTTATTATTTTTTTTTAGATGTTTGTGTCTAAAAGAGATGAAGAAGAGATTTACGGATGCGGTGAGAAATGATGAGGGAGGACGAGGAAAGAGTTGTGCTGTGGAAAAGGAAGAATGAAGAATATGATGCGCCTTTTCCCAGAAACCGTGTATCGCTCTTTTTTTGCGCTGCTTTGTCTAGAAATCTTTCCTACGTAGTTTCTTTTCTACCACCTGAGCTCAACTAGACTTGTCATTTTTGTGGGAATGAAAAGTTGCAAGCTTGAAGGAGTTCACTGTTATGCAAAATTTATTGGGAAATGGGGTGAAAGCGTTCTGAGAATAATAAATTTCTATGTCTAGTTAAGTTGTATAGCATTTGTAGTGGAGAATAATTACTATTAAGGTATGCATAAGGGTAAGGGATTCGCAGAAATGATAAACTATACAAAATAATTAATGAATGCATTTGTGCTTAATTGAAGAGTAACAGAAGGAAAATACTTAACTGGATGGATTAAGATTTGGTAAAATTGAATATTTACTTTGAATCTTTGTTGTAGCAAAAACGCTGGATCGTATGAGATCTACGAAGTTATTTCACGCCTGGAGTTCTCCGATTTGAAGCTGAGCATTCTGCGGCTTATTAATTATTACAGAACAAAAGTTATTGGAATGCGGGGAATGTATTTAGTTGTTCAACAAGTTTGTGTGTCAGTGCCATGTAATTAAAAGTCAATTCCAGTTGCGTTATATAAACAAACAGACAGCAAACGTTTGTATTAAAAATAATTTAATGAGTATTTATTGTGATGGCGTAAACATTCTTTTCAAAATATTAAGTAGACATTAGCTGATAGCAGAATGAAAATACCATTTTAAATAATAATGTACAAACTGACTGTTGTAGCTGGTTATAAATTACTTCTGGTATATTATATTCGCACAGCGGATTAATATCAATTCTGTATTTTACGAAATAGTTCAGAAAAGACATTTGATCGACTTATGATACAAGAGATATTTACATTTACAAATAGCCCATAAAATACGTTTTGCAGTGTAATTAAAATTAAACTATGTCATGTTGATGTTTCACTTGATTCAGTTTCAACTGCTTCAAGCTCGTTACCAAATATTCTTCGTCGCGCTTCCGCATATTCTTGTTCTCTCTGTAAAAAAAATAAATGTCTTTCTTAATCTTTTTCGTTATAGTTTAAAGTAAGAAGTGACAAAAGTGCACTATTTTAACAATTGAAATATACTGTACGTACCTGTTCCAATGTTTTCACAGACTGATTCTTCGCCTTTAACTGACTACTTCTGCTGTCTGGAGACTCCTCTGCACCTTTCTTTTTAGGGCGGCTTAAAATAGAGATTCTTGGCTCTGGTGGAACATATTGGGTACGCATACTGTCATCTTGTATAACGATTTCACTGTGATTCGTCATTCCATTTGTACTTGTCGCTGCGACATCGACATCATTTTCGATTCCTACAATCAAAATTAAAATCCACGGTTAAACATTCCAGTGCTTTAAAATCTGAAGCTGTCGTTATTTTACTTAACTTAATTCGCTTAGATAATAAACACGTCTGTGAATATAATTAACTTTTACCTTCCGGACTCTTAGGTACATTTCTTTTTAAAATCCTCATCTTCGGAGCTCCTTCCGGCTCGCCGTTAGTTGGCGAGGAGTCAGGAGCAAGGAGCTCAGGCTCCAGTTTCGACTCCGGAAGTTTTTGAAGTCCTTTCTGCAACTTCAATTTTTCTAGTTGCTGTTCCAAGAGCTAAAACCAAAATAAATAAATTTTTAAAAATAAATATTGCGTTATCTTTCATTTAATTTGCCGTATTAAAAATATTCCGAACAAATAAGCTACAGACACCATGTACATTTACAGATACAATTTACAAACAATACGCAAAAATACACCAATTCAATTCATAAAACTAAACAAATATTTTCGGTGAAACAAAAAGTTCTCGTCTTCCTATTTGAATTCAAATATACCTTAGAATTATCATCGAACTCCTCCCAACTGTTACACACTTCTACTTGCTCCATCATTCCACTTTTAACTACAGTTAAATTATAAAAATCAAATAGTCCGTCCTAACGTCCTCTTATTACAAAAATAAACTTTCACCACACCACAAACAACCCTCCTATTCCCTAGTCAGATTTTTTCCATTGACACAGTTTTAATTGAAACTCGTGTTTTTAATTTAATTTATTTATACAACTTTAAATCTAAAAAACCGAGACCCACTTTCCAATTTATTTTTTAAATTTCCCTTCCTCCACAATTAATTACTGACTGAAACAACCACAACTCAAACGGAAAAAAACAGCCATCCTAGCACCTAGCACTGGTCAGTCAAATTAGTGGGTAAATTAAAACAGTACTGTAAACACCTTGAAAACTGCCTAAAAATCCTCAATACATCCTTGATGAGCTACTAGTTAGTTATTGTACTCGTACTAACAACTAATGAACGCACAATAGTACACTTTTCTCCCAAATGCATTTAGTTTCTAATGTACTCATTCAACTCTTTTTTACGCAACTATCTCTACTCTTTACCTTACATAGTTTTAATGAAAGTTCACTGAAGGTTGAATGAATAAGACTGACTCATTAAACTGTACATCAGTACAGCTCATTTTTCACTAGACACTCGATCAGATCAGATCAGATCCACTCTACAGAATTTTGTTTCCTGCGCTTCACATACCATCATTCTATGTCTTCGAGCTGTCTGTTTTGAATGTTCATTCACAGATGTTGTTGTGGATGTGAGAGTGTGAGTGAGTTGTGGTTGTGGCTACTTTTTGATGGGAATTCACCAAAAACAGCTTGTTCTTATGATCTTCCCAGTCGAGTCCGCCTGCCGCCGGCTCACTCACATATGAGAAGGAACGCTCTCTGTCCGATGCGATAAATTCTGTAAAAACATGCACAAACAATAAAAAAAAGCATGGATAATCAAATCTGTATGAAAAGCTATAGAAAAAATACAGATTTATATTCATCATTAAATACCGTTATAACTGCTGCTAAAACAATCGATGAAAGAAATCTTCTTATCCAACCAAGAATGTCAAATGAAAGACAATGGAATAATCGTGGTCGTTGGAGTTGAATTCGGAATCGGATTCTATGCACTTTGTCATTTGCTCTTTAGAGGAGAGGGGTTCGGGCTGTCAAAGATGGTTCCATCCATGCATAGTAGGTACATCCACATGGATGGAGAAAGTTGTACGAGGAAGGATGGATGAACTGGTGGTGGTAAAAAGTAAAAGCTTTTCCTTCTGCTTTCTCTTTCCTTTATGAGCGGAAGTGGGCTGTAGAGAAAGCCACGGAGAAAGTGAAGTGAGGGCGTTATTGTACTCTGCCTGTGTAGATCTATCCCTGGATGGTGGATGGTGTGGTGATACTCTCCAGCTGATGGTTTTGTCCTTCTCCTTTTTTTTTATCTAAATGGAAGTAGAAGAGAAAGTTAACACGATATTAGAAAGTACATTAACTTATAGGGGTATATAGGTGATATGCATAGAAATAGATATACATAAGTCGGTTACTTCGTCGATTTGCTGTCCGCTACACAATGATAAGATAATTACGATAAGAATTCGAATTCTACTATTCCAGGAAAGTAATTATTTGATTACTCTAAAAACTTTACAAAACAGTTCGAAGTTCACACGAGAATTTAGGACAACAAACGATACGACTGGTGGTGGTGGACGATTTCTTCCTATTATTCGATAGTGAAACGTTAGATTAAGGACCAATGCAAGAAAATTGAGAAACAATCGGGAAAATCCAACGGTATCCTTCTTCTCCTTTGGTGAGCACTTCCCTCCTCTAACTATCGTCTCCACTCCAGCTGCAGCTATTTCCTTAAATTCGTTACTTCCGAACCTCCATCACTATCCTAAAAAACCATGTAATACAACTACAATTAATTAGCTGATTATTATAACGGGTGAAGGGAGATGAATGGAAATTAATAAAACTACTAATTACAACCAATATGAAAAGAAGAGCTACTGGGGAAATGTGAAGAAGTAAGTTTAAAAAAATAAAACAGCATATTTAAACAATTTGCTTCCATACTTACAGTTTTACTCCTCCAACTCCAAAAAATGCTGATCATGGGGCCATTTATAACGACGACGATGTGATAAGCCTCAGCTGGCTGAAACAATCAAACAATAAGAAAAACATAAAACTGTGAAATGAAATTCCAGCTAAACTCCCAAATTAGAAATCTGAAATGAAAAGTTGGAAGTGAATCGTCAAAGGAAGGGATATTTCTATCTTATTACGATTGTCATTTATCATCTTACGATTGTTTTTAATTTGATTTCATTGACACTTGCCTGCGCGTGAACTGTCACCCTGCTGCCGCAAGTCAAAGCCATGCAACACCAGACTCGGTGGTGTCATTCCAGGTCTTCATAGTGCACTAATAGGAGATCTTAATAGGAGATCGAAACGATATTTCCGCTGACTGCATTGATGATTTTGTTTTGAAAATGTCACTGACACATTCAGCACATTGTATTCCTTTGACCTTCAAAACAGCCAATTCAATTTCAAAGAAACTGTTTTTATTACAGAGCTGCAGCTGCTGGTCTCGTTGTCCTCGCTAAGCTCTATCAATCACACCCGACCCGATCATCATCATCATCCAATGAACGAAGACAAGACATAATGCATACCTATGCAATTAGCCGTTTCGTCACATCCTTCCTTTCTGTTGTGTGTTCAGTGCATGGAATGGAAGAGAGCCAAGATGATATGATTAACCATCGTTAACGTTATACCGCAATCACTAATCAAATCAATCAGCACTAAAAAATACGCATTGCTAAATATACTTCACAGCTCGCTGCACTAATTACTCATTGTCAGACTCCGCCCACCGTAGTCCGAAAATTGCAACCAAGATGATGCCATCACCCTCCCCCAAGCACCAGCCCCATCACGCCTACCACCAGGTTTCCTTATCGGATGACGAGTATATGGAAGACACTGTGACGGATTTCGGAGGAGTCACTTTGGAATTCAATTCCATTGATAAGTCGCCATCATGTGATATGTCCGCCGGTGATAAGGGGCTTGACGGTGCTCACTCCCACTTTTACAATAGGAACCCTGGCTTCCTAACACTGGACACTACGGATGGGGATCTCCCGTCCATTGCCATCACGCCGATGACTCCTCCATCCGCCGGATCGCTTTCACCAGACGGTAATCAAACCGTGTCTCTCAATACCCCATATGGGTCTCCTCATCATAATCAGAACAAACTGTTTCAAAGTGGTCAAGTTGGGGTGAATAGCAACAATCGGTGGATGACGCAAAGTCCGATACCTCCACCTCCGGATGTGGACGCAAAGGATTACTTCGCATATAGGGACAGCATCGTCCAGCATGTTACCGATGAGGTTCAGCAGTTGGTGGATTCCAACGATGGGCACTTGAAGGGGACTTGGTTTCTCACGGAGATTGACACTTGGGACAATGAGCTGGAGAGGATCATCGTTCTCACCGACAAAACCATCCTTATCGTGAAGTATGACTTTATCGGGATGAAAATCGAAGAGGTGAGGAGGATTCACTTGGCCATCATGGAGAGATTAATTCAAGGAGAGTTGAAGTACCCTGACAAGTCATTGACTCCGTAAGATATACAGATAATTGTATTCTTTTGTTCTATGTCATGAGTCATGACTGTAATCATAATTGGGATTTTAATTTTTAACGATTGTTTGTTTGAAGTCGTCTCAGTGGTCTCGCCGGCGGACTTGCCGGAATGGTGAAAGACGTTATCCCAAAGGTTCACGGGACCGTACAAACACTTGGATGCGCTGTACTACGAAGAAATAGATGCGTGGCGGATCCATCTGCGTTGATAGAAGAAAGTGAGCATGCACAGCAGCCTCCGGAGATTAGTGGGGAAGGCGGAGCTGCTGAAGATCCTAACATGGCTGCTTGTGGGATCAACTCCCCCAAAAATTCAATCATGTCTACTTTGTCGCTAGACAAGTTTGAGTCGAGGTAAGATAAAAAGGGCTTGACATTATTTTATGTCAATGAAAGTACGTATGTAACGGTCTTTGGTGATTTTTTTAAATAGTAAAACACGAAATAACTGGGGGATCCGCATTGTTTGGGATAACATCAAGCCTGTGACTTTGTACCAAAAATGGAACCCTTTTGATAAGTCCACCCCGTACTTAACACTCACATCTCATCCTCTCTTGTGGCATAAAAGTAAACAAATCCGATCTAATACTGGAAAACTGATTACAAAAAACTGAGATTCTAATTATGGAATTTTGATCTAATACATTTGATTTTCTTTCCAGGTAAGCACAGCACGGTCGGTTCATTTGACATTGAAACTTTCTCCCGGAAATTAATTGAGATTTTATCCCACGCTGGAGGGGAGTCGCCAATGTGCACTGTCGAATATAAACCGATTGTTATTGAGACATACGTGGGACTCACTTCCATGCTTTATAACGCCAACTCCCTTGGCTTCTACAAAGTGAGAGGGAAAGTAAGCTTTTGAAGTGGAAGAAGGAATGGAAAAAACCTGATGTACTCTGAAAGTTTAACTTACATAATAATATGCATATTAAAACTATTTATGTATTTCCTAAACATTCTCATAGTTTTCTAGAAAGTGAAAGTCAATGAGATGACTTCATCAGTCATATTGCTTTAAAGACATTAGCTTTGCCTATAAAATATGCCCATTTTACCTTTTAACTGGATGTTTCTAAATGTGATGATGGCAATCGACAACTTTAGTAGACAAGTCGAGAGTAGGAAAATGTGTGTTATTTCTTAGCTTTCTCCAGCCTACCTAACTTTCTCCTAGGTATATTTGAATATCTAAAAACTTAAACCATATATTCGATGTTGGACGGTATAATCTCTGCAACGTTCAGAACCAGTCCTGCTGTATACATACCAAAATAATGAATCTTCTACTGACATGATGATGCTGTCGTGTCGCGATTACCTTGTTTTGTATTTTATATACTTCTAATGAAAAAGAAATCAATTCAAATTGACAGCACATTTTGACAGCCTTTTGTGTACTGATAAAATATATAAAGCTTTCCTCGACAAAAAATGTTTTACGACCTAACAGGAACGAAGGCCTAAATCATAATCTACCTAATTAATCAATCAACGAAGAAAGTAAAAGACACTTTCTCTTTTGAACTCTCTCTCTCACAAACTAAATCCATCTACTTTTTAATTTGGATCGATAACGCTTCATACAAATATCTTTACAGTCAGCTTGCATGAAAGTTACAAAATAACAAATCGACATATCTTTGAATCGGCTAATTGACTGACATTGAACCTCTTTCTACTATTATGCGGGAAATTGTAAACTTCCAACAGTGCATAATATTGCATAGTGTTTTCTCTACAAAGTATTGAATTGTGGGAGGTGAAAGGAATGGACAATATCATTAAACTTAATTAGCTTTAGTTTTTAAGTGAAAACTAGTTGTAAACTGACAGCGCATTGAAAGTGTTGAAGATAAAATGTAGTACATAATGCAATGCAACGTATCAGCAGAGAAGGTTTAGGCAGCCAAGCTAACAATAGGCTAGTAACAGTAACAGTCAACGCTACACATTTTAAATACTAAATTGCTAGTCTCCGCAGTTTCGAGAACTAACAAAAGTAACAGACTAATGTTGGCTAAACGCATGTTTTGTAAACTTGCAAGTTTCAATCCAGTGCAGTAATTACATAATCAATCAACAAGTTTTTAGTATAAAGTCGGATATATTTGTAGATTTGCTAATCGTAGGTTAAACAAATGTAATATCGTAATAAAAAAGCTCGTTGAACAGTTTCATGTTGGATTGTTGAAAAGTTAAAAGAAAAAAAGATTAACATAGTATGAAAATGTACATGACATATATAGTGTTAATGTAATTTGGATGGTTGGAGTATGCTTTTGTTTTTTTATGTTGAATTTTGTCTTTGTTTCTTGTTTCTGTCTTGATTATTGGTTCACTTACGCCATCTAACTAAAATTTGGATAATTTATATTTGTTCATTCGATTTTCTCAAAATGCCCCAATTTTCTTCAGCGCAATTTTAAACTTCCTCCCATTTGTTCTCTGTGCATGTGCAATCAGCGTTTTAATCCTAATGTTCACTGTCTTTCCTTTTCTGATGTACACTTTTGCGTTTTCTACTGTTCAATTTTTTCCAAGTGTTCAATCCATTCCATATCCACCAAAGCCAACCCCAGTCACAATCCGTCGGCCAAACAAGCAATATCTCCAAGTCAGCATTCGGCTGAAAGACGCAATAAAGGATTTTCTTTTCTGCGCTCCAGCGCATTTTGTTTTTTCTCAAAAGTAGGTGATAGTTTTTATTTTA
>JAQGAI010001652.1:0-14128 GCA_034696905.1 Lepidocyrtus violaceus
CAAGATATATTAATAGTGTTTTTGGCTGTTTATTAGTTTTAGTTTGATCATCATTATATTTCAAGTTTAAGCCTTTTTTTGGGCTGAGGGGAGCCAGGTGTTCACCTGGTTTCTTTTTATCTATTGCATAAAATACAGCTTTTAAAGGTGACTTCATCATGAAAATAAAAAGAAAAAAGAAGAAGTCAGAATATCAAAGGGAAAAAATTACAGCCTTCTTTCTCCTTCTCGGAAGAAAAGTAAGCTATAAAGGAGAATATTAGCATTAATATGCATTATTTTGTGGAACGCCGCATATGCCACATATGTCACGCTTTGACAACTGGCAGGGGAGGGAGTGGGAAGTCAGAGAAAAGAGAAGATATTTAAGGAATAGCACACTCTGCTCCACACTACGCTGTTGTCCATATTCACATTTTTGTTGCAAAAAAAGTATGAAAAAAGTAAATAATTGTGATAGCCAATATATTTCTCCGTATTTGGCTTTATCCCTCTCCTCAATAGTCAATAGAAAGGGAAATACGTTTTTTATTATTATACATACTACGATTTCCTTCTCCTTTTTATTTACAACACTATGAAATTACATATTGCTTGCAGGATATTTTTTCTCTCTGGTTAGAACATTCGATACAGCCACAGTCAGTCATGGTCATGTCATACCTTTGTGGATGGAGATTATTGATATGAGTCTCTGGTTTAGGGTTTCTTGTCTTGCGTTTGGTAAGCCATATTGCTTTCCCAACTTTCACCAGACATTTAATCTTCAGCCTTGCCCGTTGCGCATTGACTTTTACAAGGTTGCAGAGAGAAAGTCGACGGAAGCTAGTGTAGCTGGCTAGAATATAATAATAATATTATAAAGTTACGTTACATGTGTATGAAATGTCTGATTGATATAAATACTAAAAACGCTGAATAGAATACTCAACAGAACGGAGATAAGTTGGAGTGTTATGTATGGTGGAGGGTAAATACAATCAAGAGTCAATCATCATCAGTCCATCCATCCATATTCGTTGCTCACTCATCGTCAGTTACTTTTTACTCCTTTTCCTGTCAAAGTCACTCACGTGTCAGGAGAGAATTGGAATCGGGAGGAAAACAGGAGTGTTTCGCAATGAGGTAAGAATCCATCCTCCTCCTCTTCAATTTAGGCCGATTATCTGCATGAAAACCTTATTATATGAATAAGCACCATCTCTATTGGAGGAGGAGGAAGGAGGATATTAAGGACGAAAAATGAAAATGCACCTGAGACGACGTCACCTGCCCGTTTTCACCGGAAAGAACTGGGAGTATTTAAGTAGGAAATGATCTTGCCTTGCTAATGCCACTACTATGCAATTTTCCCTGTCACTCCACACCTTCTCTAGGATTATATAACACTGTTTACAGTGCTTAAGTATTAGCTCTCAAGCTGGGAATGTATTTTTTAAATTATGTTTATTGAAACTTGACTTATGTATTAACCCAAGTCCAATCCGAGTCCGGGGGATTGGACCGGAAAGAAGCTTTTGGAAAAGCCGAGGGTTTCCAGAATGTTATGGACGCTCGCTCATGTTGTTTGGTTTTGGATTCCGATTTGTAGATAAACAAATTGCTTCTTTTTGATTGCTCCTATATTGCCACTCTTCCACTTGTGGTGCTAGCATGTAAGCATTTATTGTTTGTGTATGTTTTTCGAGTGGCTTCCTGTAGTGGTTTTCTAGAGTTCCGGGAATGCGTATGGTCTCCGACTCAACAACAACCCACGGACCTGACTTTCCGTCATATTCTTGAAGGCTTATGCAATGAAACTAAAATAATCAGCCATTCGATAATGACAAGGACGAGTGAAAATAAATTTCAATCAACTACCTACATAATACTGACAAGTCGCACATAATAATATAATAAAGCTTTCACAGACTTTTTTTTTGTGGAAATAGTATTTTGTGGTTCCACAAAAATAACCGCAATTATTTTAGATTTCTTCTCTCGTATCATTTGATATTCATATTCATGGCGTATCGATATCGATTGCATACAGGTCATGTATGAATATGTATTTAGAGCATTATATTAATGATATGATTCCACTTTCACTATTCCAATCTCCGCTTGTAATGTGCCCATTCACAGAAGTACTTAATAGGGAAAATTTGGAATGAGCTGGATATTCTTCGGGATCTCCGGCCATGATTCCAGTAAAATGGGAATTAGGGCTTCATTAATATTTCATTTTTCATGTGGATAACTAGCTGGGAAAAAAGAAATATGTGGGATTCCGTGAAAAGACACAAGCAATGTGATGTGAGCCACTTCTGGCACGAATTGTACGAGATTTCTGGCATCTGCTCCATCTCCGAAAGGATCTTTCTTTCTTTTGCTCTTTCCAATTCGCTACGCTTGTCGCTTTGCCATACAATGTTGGTTTGTTACCAGCAGCAGCATGGCATATATGCATCTGTTTTAATTTTCCTCTTCTCAGAAGACACAATGCCTTTTACGGGAGCAAAACTGATAATAGAACGAGTCTGTGGAAAGGGAAGGCAGCTTTCACCATTTTACCACCACCTCTTTATTGTCTTTATTCCAATGAAAACGGTCGAATCGCTGGAAAAATTATTGGGGCAAGGTTCCAAGAAACATAAAAACAATAGGGAAAAACAATAATGAACTTTCATTCCCCCTTTTTTGACATTTTGGGTAGTTCGACTCCCCGCGAATTCAATTAATTAACGGAGGAGGAGGAGAATGGAGAAGAAGCTGGAAACAGTAGAAAAATATAAAAGTACCTTTCAAATATTTACCTTAATGAAATGACATACACACGCACATCCAGAAAAAAACCCGTATCGAGCAAGTTATTAAATAAGCTTTGCTACATTAGACTGTGCTGGGAGGAAACATGCATAAATTTTTCCTCATTCTCTGTATGTTTTTTGGAGAAAGTCATGTTTATCATGATGAAACATATTATTCCCGTGTCTATTCCTAATCCATTTGCAACTTTTTTATTACCTTCCCCTCCACCGTCATCATCATCAACAACAACAATAATACAAATAATTAGGTATAAGTTGGCTATATCAGGATTGATTTGATCCAACCGAGCAGTTCCATCGTAAACGAGCATTATATTATAGACATGAATATGGATGCATTGACCTAATCCAGCATTATTTATAGCTTTCTCGAGTCTTTCACAATTTGCAACTTCTATTTTTAGACATGAAACGTTTGTGTAGAATGTGGGATCTGTGAAGTTCAGCTAATGGAAAGACTGTTTGTGAGAATATATGTAGTAGGTACTTGGCACATTCGTGCTGGAGAGTGACAATGGTGCACGTCCTTATATCGTGACCATGTTATTAGCGAACTTGGCTGTTGTTACCTTATTATAGTCAAGCAGAATTTTATGAGGAACTGTGCTTTCTCCTGTTCAATTCAATATCAGCTTCGCTCCGGGGAAGCTGTTGGGATGGGAAAAGGATAGTGAACTCAAAAAACTTTTCTGCCCATGAACCGCTGAAAAGAGAAGTGAATGGAAATATGAGCTTCTGCTTTATGCCTTCTTGCTCCATACATTCAAATTTTGAGTTCATAGAATAGGATCTGCTTGACACGTTATTATCATGGATTTATGTCTGCAATGATTTCCTAATCTATTTATGGAATTCTTGTAAATAAAAGTTATAAATAGTTACAATAATTTTTAACTTCGTCGAAAATATGAATACAATAATAGATTTCTTTTTTTATTTTGCTTTCGAAGTGAGAGATATTTTAAAGTTTTTTTTGTTGGTACAGTACACAAAGAGAATATAAAATCGTTTCGGAATCATATCATCCTTTAATTTTCGTTATAAATATTCTGCATATTCTTCACGCGCGATGAAGTCATATTTTAAATTTTACTGATTTGATATAAAATTGATATTTTGTATAACGTAATATCATTAAAATATTATACGGATTGAACAGCGGTACATATTAAAAGGTATAAAATTGGATTAAATTAATTCAGTAAAATGGCTATCATTATCCAGCTCCCTTTTCCAACACATCTAAAAACTTCTTACACTTTGTTTTCAACCCCCGAATCGTTTCTATAAATAGAGCTGGGGGAGAAACAGCACCGACAGATTCAACAGAGACTGTAAATAATACATATTATTGAAAACTTTAAAAATCATTTGCAATGCAATGAGTATTTTACAACACTAACTTTTTACGACAAAAGTTGAGTAATGATTGAAAACTTACAGATAAAATGATCTTTCACACGCCCAAGTGAAACACATTCAGCTAGGTCATCATACCGCAGCACGTTCCTACTACATGAATCATAACGAGCGTCATGAACCTCCGCAACTTTCTTCCCTACAGTAAAATACACATGTACAATTAAATTAGATAAAAAGTTTACATAAATAGCTTTAAAAATATCCCACAAAGGTAAATTGGAAGGTGAAAAGTATTGAATAACAAATAATTTACCTTTCTGTTCAACAAGCTTGATCACCCCCGGTGAAAAGCATTTTTGTAATCTCTCCGCCAATTCTCCCTCCACGTCTTTCAACAGAATTACTTCAGGAAGCAGTCTATAAAAGGCGGTTGCTACAAAGAAACACCAATGCTGGTTTATACATAATACACATGTACTGTAAAAATAGACTCTCGCCCACTTACACAAAAACTCCCACATATTATATTTTCATTTAATCAAATGTCAGTCATTTTTACTACCTACCGACAGGGGAAAATTTTGCATGGTCACTACCAATCCCTTTGACTGCATGTAACTTTAAATCAATTTCTTGGCCAGGGCGAAGTTTTGCTATCAAGATATCATTTTCTACCGCACCAACATCTTTTGAGGTATACATTCGGCTCTGTCCCCCAATAGAAATCCATTGAAGGTGACTGGTGTAGACTAAAGTGATAAGTAAAAAAAAAGGTAAGTCACGCATAATTTATATTGGACGAGTATTCCAGAAACGGAAAAGCGAAGGACAATACCTTCATTACCCTCTCATTTACAACGAAAACGGAATGCCGTCACTCACCTTTGTGATTTAAGTACATTTCATCGGGATCTGAAGATTCGGCGGGCTTATTAGGGTTCCACGTGCATTTTACTTTCAACTCGAATTCAAGAGTATCCTGCTCGCTAGGATTTTCCTCGTCTAAATAAATAATATACAAAACAATTATATTTATGTTTATTAGCAGATTAACACTTCACACTTGTTGTTTCAAATAGAGTAGTTTTAATTAATTTCAAACTAACAGTATACATACCCTTCGGTCGATACTCGAACAGTCTGGGATCTGCTTTCAATGGGATCAGCCCAAGTCTATGCGAAAGAACTTCATCAGGTATGATGGATGTGTTATTGTACATGAACACCTTCTCGAACGCCATTGATGGGACCTCGGACAATAAAATTCGTCGAAATGCGTTGGCAAGAGAGGGCTCCACACCTATCAAATCGAACTCCATATCATTCCCTTCCAATTTAATGATGTTTATCTTCACTTTCTATAAACAACCAAAACAATCTATCAAAACTACCTAATAATGAGCTATAGCTTTATTTTCTTCAAAACAAATAATTAAATCACATGACATGACATCTTGTTATTTTAAATACCTTCTTAAATTTGGCCATGCTCCACGAGTCATCATATCCGTAGTAGGCCCCTGGGCAGTGGCTACTGCTTGGCTACATACATCAACATAGATAAGACAAAGACAAACAATATTCCAATTTTTAATTTGATTTCATTTTCATCTCATATGATTTTAATAATTTCATAAATGTTTATTAGCTATTCTTGTTCTGCAGTTTTACATCCACCAAGAGATTTTTTTAATTACTCTAGGTGGGAGTTAGCCTGCTGAGTTTACTTTTGCATTGCTCATCTTCCGGCTCCCATGATTTTCGAAGCGTTCAAAGTTTTTCGATCAATGCATGTGATATTTTTAACGATACTATATACTTAACGATAATTATGTCAGATAATACAACACCAACAACCATCGACAAAAGCGTATTAAATCAATTGATTATGTTAAATTAAATTTACTTACGTTGATAACCTCGTACTTCCCCATTATCGCACGATTTCGGGATGACAGCATATTATCCGTCTTCGCCGCCATCTTCAGCTGTTGATTTCTAATCCTTAGCACTTAACTATAATTGATAATTAAACGAAACCACTTTAACGTAAGTAAGATTAAAGAAAAAAAATTTAAAAAGAGTTGACTCAAACGCTGAAAATGATGCTCCTACTCAAATTGCATTTACTCCACGTGCATTTACTCAAATGAATGCTTTCGTTCGCTTTTTAGCTGGCTTTCCAGTGAATCTTGAATGGATGCATCCATTCCTCTTTTCTTCCGACCCTTCTCAAAAAACCGCGTTCACAACTGGGGCAAAGTGATACAACGCGGATGCATTGACAAAGAATCGAGTACCTCTCCTGCTTGTTTAGTTTGGTCGTTCATGTTTACGCCCACAAAAAGAGTGCATTTTTGTCATCTGCTCATCTTTCATTTACAACTGAACGGCTGATATTAGGCTGCAGTGTAGTTGACATACGAAGATTATCAGTCAAAATCAATTAAAACTGAAGATTGAACAGTTCTCTAAAGATTTAACTGCTCCACTAACAGTATAAATGATAAGTTGAAGAGTTTAAAACAACCCAATTAAATCAGTATGGTAAGTTTATAAAATAAGTTAATTTAGCTGTGTGATAAAACAGTGGTTTTGAATTCACGTTTAAACTTGCTGTTTGTTGAAAGTGCTTTTTTTTAGGAAAATATAATTTTTAACGATGGGGGCGTTTAGGAATAGTGAATAGGAATAGTGAACCTTAATTTAAACTTTTAATCATCATTTTGTTTCTGATGTTTGTGATTATTTTAGATTCGGTTCATTCTAATCCAAAACCGCGCAGGGAAAACGAGACTCGCCAAGTGGTACATGAATTTCGATGATGACGAGAAGCAAAAGCTTATCGAGGAGGTGCACGCGGTGGTCACAGTTCGGGATGCTAAGCACACTAATTTTGTTGAGGTAAAATTAAATGGAGCTAGTTGCTAATAATAAGGCTTGAAAATAATACTTTTCCTAAGTTGTAAGTTTTAAGGCTTGAAAATAAAATAAAATTAATGGGCGGAAACGTGTGTATTTTCAATTTTCAGTTCCGAAACTACAAAATAGTTTATCGGAGGTACGCCGGCCTCTACTTTTGTATTTGCGTGGACGTAAACGACAACAATCTCAACTATTTGGAGGCGATCCACAACTTTGTGGAGGTGCTCAACGAGTACTTTCACAATGTCTGCGAATTAGATCTGGTATTCAATTTCTACAAGGTATACACAGTCGTGGATGAGATGTTCCTTGCCGGTGAGATCCGCGAAACTAGCCAAACAAAAGTTTTAAAGCAGCTACTAATGCTGAATTCCCTAGAATAAGATTTATTCCTATAAATGATTATGATACTTATAATTAAGCTTATCTTCATATTATTTTATTAAATTATTACATAGCAAGATATGTACGTAATTGATTACTATTTTGTTGGATCTGAGAAGTTTGCTTATTTATGCAGAAAAAATGTACAGCTTTGTTTTTTGATAATGTGTTTTCCTCAATCAGTATGTCTACTAGATTCTATTGTAATTTGTAATTGAAACAAAAGTCGACATAGTTTTATAAACAAAAACAATGAACAAAATAAGTACTTCGAAACAAACCGGTAAGAGAAAAGATACGAAAACATTATCAAAGTTTCATTTCTCATTAAATCAATAAGAAGTTAGGATTAGAAAATATAAAAACAATTAAAATTAATATTAGTCAACATTTGTAGCGATATTGAGCATTCCAATTCCATGTAACAAAAAAGTAAAATAAAATGCATAATATGTCTTACGACTGACAATACTTACGTACTCGGTTTTCTGGGTCTTTGAGTTGTTATTTTCAAGAATGAAATTATTTTTAGGGCAGTGAGAAAGCAATGAACGTCGGTTTACAAAATATTTATGATTTAGTTAGATTCGCTTTCCAATCTTGACTTACGTGTTATATTTATATTCGTGGAACGTTTTTTGCATCACACAGTTTCAAGTTTGTGAATTGCGTTGCTCATTAATTCAGCGTCACTTTAATAAAATAGGCTATCAGTCAGTAACTAATTATACGAGCTTATAGGTGGTCTGTGAAATTGTGAATACAGAAACACTACAGATAAAAACAAACACAAGTATGCATGTTACAAATAACTTGAATTCATTTTTTATTTCCATTTTAGTACAAAAAAGAATAAATATTAGGTAGGTGTACACGGCCCGTAGCGCACTAACACGGCATTACATCTTGATGACCCACTGCACTTTCTTACTAAATGATACATGAATTAAAAATACATATTTGAGACATAGCGGCACAACTAATCCATACAAAACTGAAACATTAATATAGACTAAATTATCCAATAAACTACTACTGTAGTATTTAAATGTATAGAGGTAGGTACGAAGGTACTTGGGTGTTTTCACTTTTTACTATGTCTAGCAGAATTAATTATGAATGCAAATAACAACGGTAGTGTCGATAGTCGATAATTTAACAAAAAACGTAATCATTAACCTTACAATAATTGGTAAACAAATAGATAGTGAATTAATTAATTATAAATTTCTATCCATTGATTAAGAGTTGAATCTACGGTTGTCGGTTCTGTCGGTTCGCTGCTGCTAATTTATCCAAATGCATTTGAATAAGATTACTGTTATTGTACATCGCCTGACGAGCACCGGGCATGGCATTGGATACGATATTCTGGAAGTTGTTCTGAATATTGTGAATGGGCAATTGGTAATTAGCTGGGAGCACTCGGTTTGGTCTCCTGATGCTTGGAGGTCTAATATTTTGTTGTTGCTGAAATTGCTGCTGGGGATAACCCGGGTATTGGTATTGGCTTGGAGCTAATCGTGGCATCTGTTGATAAAACTGGAGAGGGAGGGGTTTCTTTATCAAATCTTCTTCGATATCACCCGTTTGCCCTGCAGAGACCTGAATTGTTTGCGCAAGCCAAACCTTCAAAGGCTCTATGAAGTTACTAACCATCTGTTTACCAGGATGGTTATCTGTCCAACCAGGTTGATTTAAAATCAACATTCCTTCCCGAATTTTGTTTATCACTTGCAAGGAAATCCGGGTTGCTTCTTCCAATTGTTCTTCAGTCGCAGTTGGATACTTTTCTTGCAGTCTAGGTTTAACTTTCACGTAAGTTTCTGCTTGCATGCTACTGCTGGTAGATGCTTGGGTATGCTTCTGGCGATCACTTTCGATTCTGTACTCTGCCCACGCCAACTCTTTCTCTTCCTTAGTTAATCCTTCATCCTCTTTGTTTTCCAATAAGGAATCAAACTGCTCGTAACTACGAATCCATTCCCTATGTGACATTAGAAGATCTGCCAAAAGACGATCCCTCGGCACGGCAAGAACAGCATCGCTCGTTGCGGGGTCCTCTTCATCATATCGGTACATTTCATTTACATCATCGAATTTGAAATGCCGTTGAATCTGATGCTCATCAACAACCCGGGATGATAACGATAGTTTAGTAATCTGGCGTCGAAGAATCTTCTCTTCCATTGTACCACGAGCAATAAGTCTATAGATATAGCATGGTTTGTCTTGTCCAAAACGATAGACCCGGAAAATGCTTTGCATGTCTTGCGACGGGTTCCAACTCGCGTCAAATATCACAACTCTATTAGCTCCATACAGATTAATTCCGAGGCCACCAGCTCTTGTCGAGATCAGGAAAAGTTTGGCCCTATAAAATAAAAAACATACAATTATGAAAAACAAAGTGAAACTAATTAAGTAGGCTGAGAGAGAGAGACGAATTGCATCATAATATTTGTAATTTACCTAGACAGGGCGGATTTTTTGTTGAACTTCTCGCAATCCCTGTGACGGTCTGACACCTTCGTTTGACCATCAATGCGAAAGTACTCGATATTTTTCCTCCATCTTCCAACATTTTTCGTTTCTGTTAACGGAAAGGTAAGATCTCCGACTTTTGCTGCTTCTTTCTGGCCTACTTCATCCCACTCAGCCAAAAACTCTTCGATAATATTTAAAGATGTTAAAAACTGACTAAACACTAGAACCCTGTCTCCAATAGCCTCACAAGTTTTCAAAATCTCTTGAAGAATTATTAATTTTCCGCTCAGTTCTACATCATACATTTCGCTCTTTGATTTGAAGATGGTATTCCACCATTTCCCTCCAAACATGCAGTCGTCTAATCCATTGCCGTTGTTGGCGTCCGGATCTGGATCATTTGCAGCTGTCGCTCGAGTTCTTCGTTTTGATTTCTTTGCAACGCCGTCACTATTTCCTTCTTCGGACTCTTCCTCTGTGCTTCCATCAACAATGAAATCCTCAAGTGAGTTAGCGTCATCCGTAGTCTCCTCCTCATCATCGTTACTAACTTTTCGCATCGTCAATGCAATTGGATGGGACCAGACCTTTACCAGTTCAGCATAATACCTAAGTAGATTTTTCCTCTTTACATCAGGGTTACTGTCCACGACGTTTCCCAAATAAAGTTTATAAAGCTGCTCCTGCTTCTCAGACAGTTTTATGTTGATAATGTATTCATACTTGGGGGGTAAGTATGGGGCAAGAATCGAATAATCGCACCGTTGAACACATCCCTCTAACTTTCGATGAAGTACGTGGGCTCTTCTTTTCATCGTCTTCACATCATAGTCTGTAGAATCCGCGTGTTGCCCATTTTTGATGGGATTTACAAAACGATTTGTAAACTCTGGCAGAGAACCCAGAAGATTCGGCTTAACGAAATTCATCATAGTGTGATATTCGACCAGGTTGTTTTGAAGAGGCGTGCCTGTGAGTACAATTCTACGATGTGTCCTTATGTTGTTCACTGCCAGCGAGAGAATAGATTTACAATTCTTCAACAAATGTCCCTCATCGCAGATAACCATGTCGGGACCGGGATCCAATAAAGCTTCTTTTATTGCTGTACGAAGGGACTCCTTCATCTTTGCTGTACCCTTAGGATCCGCTAGTCGGCGAAACATGTCGTAGTGCAGGATACCCACACCTCCACGCCTCTGCCATACTTTCAGATAATCTAATCTTGATGCCACTGTACTCTTCATTTCGTATAGTTTGTGCATTTTGACTTGTTGTTGTGCCTCCTCGGTCCAGGATTTCGTTTCATTAAACCAGTTAGTAACGGTGCTAAGTGGGCAGATCACTAATGCAGTCTTTATCCCACTTAATTTGTTGGTCAGCATGGTATGCATAAAGGCAACACTCTGAAAAAATTAAATAATAGCACAATTATATAATTGATGATTTCATTTAACTTTCCGACTCCTAGTTTTAGTTCCTGTGCAATTATACTATGAAGTAGTTCACCTGTAACGTTTTTCCAAGTCCCATACAATGGGCTAATATACAGCCACCAGGTACTTTGTCTTGTTTTATCATTTCGACAGATTCAAAGCAAGCGTTGTACATGAACTTGATTCCTTCAGCCTGATGGGGTTTTAAATGACGAACAATCGATTTGTCAACTTCAACCAAAGGCTCGTTGGTCTCAGGATCTTCATCCAAGACTAGCCGCTCCAACTTATCGGATTCTGGAGCTTTGTGAATTCCATTGAACTATAACAAAAAACAATACTCGAGTCAGTCAGATACTCTATATGTGAAAGTCCGACAAGGAACTATACTCATGACTGACAAATTGACAAGATACGTAGCATATAAAATAAGAATACCAATTTTTGTCTGTCTGCCAATCTCTTCCTTCTTTCTTCTTCATCTCTTTCTGCTTCTTTAGTTGTCCTGGCCAAATGCTTGGATTTCATGATGTTTCGAATTTTCTTTCTCGTACCCGCATCTTCTGAATCGTCCGGCTTTGGCTCCTAGAACAAATGCAAATGGAATCCACACCAAGCATTACTTTATAAGTTATCTAACTTAAAATATCATTCTGTAATAAAAATAAAAATACCGCTCGGTTACCTGTGGAATTTCCTGGATGTCATCAGAATCTGAGCTGCCGGAAGAATCCTTGACTATTATACGCCTTCTCTTTTTCTTACTGAAACGAAAAGTAAAATTATATTTGTATGCGGTTAAATTTATTAAATACCGATAAAAAATTATTCATTATTGAATTTTCTTACCTCTTTTTGCCGTCTTCGGACGAACTATCTCTTCGCCGTTTTGATCGCTTTCTTCCGGATTTAAAGTCAGAGTCAGAATTGTCACTGTCAACCGAAAGAATCGAAATATCCGAGTCCGAGTCGGCTTTCCTGAGCACAATTTTAACAAGACATAGAGTAAGCACATATATAAAAAAGTTCAGACTGTTATCTTCTGGATTTTTTATAAGTAAAGCATATTAGTAAAACATCTTTCCTTACTTTTTATTCTTATCCTTTGCCTCCCGTTTTTTTGAATTTTTACTTGAGACAAAATCGGAATCCGTTCCGGAGTCAGAAGCTTTTTCTTTCTTAACCCGCCTAGGCCTTGATCGTCTTTTCTTTCCATCTGAATCAGAATCCGATCCCAATACATCTCGCATGGCGTTATCCTCAGATTCATCCGAGCTTAATGTTACAGTTTTGTAACTCTTGTGCTAAATATTTGAGAATTTAATCATTAAATAACTGAAAAGTAGAACATTAGGGACAGTGGACTCATAACTTAAATTTGGATTCACTTACCCTTTTTCCTCTTCCGGAGTCTTTACTTTGTGGTTTGGATTTACTTTTTTCTTTTTTGCTGCTGTTCGATCGATCACTTAAGTCTTCCGAACCACTGTCCGATAAGATCGTATTATGACCTCCTTTAAGTGGACTTCTGTTAGATGATTTTTTCAAGCCATCATCATCATCGTCGCTGTCTGATTCAAGGACCACGAAATAAGTTAATTAGTACTACTTTACGTAGGTATATTCGTGAGCTTTAGTTAGTAATAGTAATAATTCTACAAACCCAGATTTTAACATTGCATTTAAGAGGTTATATTGCATATAAGTAGTTCTAAGTACCTGTGTCTGAATCCAATTCTTCTCCATGTTTGGAGCGTTTGCTACTCTTCTTTTTGGATGACCGACTGCCTTCCTTACCCTTTTTCTTATTGTACTTTTTTGTGCAGAGAACTGAGCTCCTAGTCCTAAAGTTTAATTGATACAGTTTGGGAAAAATGCATAGTTATAAAAAATTCGCTTTCATTGATTATTAAATGCATTTATACTTGTCAAATGATGGCACTTACAAATCCTTTATCAGCTTTTTCAACGCTCCAGTAGAGTCATCCGATCTCATACTGGAATCAGAGTCCGATGATTCATCTTTGTTTTCCAAATCTTGACAGCTCATTTTCTTGAATCCGTCAAAATCCTTCAAGCGGATGAACCCATTTTCATTAAGACTTCTCTCAATAGCTTGGTCAAATCTGGCTATATTCACTGTAACCAAACTGACGTCCTTCAATTTTGGATCATCCTTGGGATTGTAAGCCGTGTCTTGGCTAGCCGCACCGCGTTTCTCGCTGTTGTCAGTACCTTTAACTGTATCCTCTTTTCCTTCTTTCGAAACGTTACGTTTTCTGGATAACGATGGCTTCTTCTTCGGGGATGAGTCAGAGTCTGAACCCGAACCCAATACGTCTTTAATTAGATCTCTATCTGCCTTACTCTGCTGCATTTTATCCTTCCTACTTTCAATTTCTTGATCAGTGAGTTTCTCTTTATCCTTCGGATTCTTAATGTCAATCTTTTTGTCAGCTTTTGCTTCGCTACTAGAATTTGACTTGGGAGCGGACTGCTCTTCGGTGCCTTTATTTACCCTACTGCTGTTTTCAGTTTGAATTCTTGAAAATGCAGTTGTACAAGCATTCGTACCCAGTACGACCGTTCCCGTGTCATCATTATCGGGAAATCCAGTATCTTCAACCGGAGACGTCGATATCGGCGAAGGTGGAGCCAAGAAATCCATAAAGCTATCATCGTTATCGTTGTGATCATCTGCAGCATGTGGAATCAAGAAATCCA
>JAQGAI010001653.1:0-14124 GCA_034696905.1 Lepidocyrtus violaceus
AGAGAAGAGGGCTGCTGCCGTTTGCAATTTTTTTTGCAGAATGAAAAAGATTTGCAATAATAGAAGGGAAGCTGGTTCCTCACATACCTATTATCATTATTTGCTAAGGAGCTAGTACTCGCTCAGAAGAAGGTACTTTGTTCTTAAAAGTATTGCCATTTGATTATTAGTTATCAATGTGATCATGCTTGAATGAAAAAAAAATCGGGGTAAGGTGCTCCTCACATCACATCATCCCTTTTACAATCCATTCAAAGCCCATACATCTACTATGAATTGAAATCATCAATTGGTAGACATTGATTTGTAGGAGTGATATAATAATCTGATACAAATCTTGTTTCCAGTTTGCTCACTCACACACACACTTGAGAACAAATATGCCATTAATATAATTTTTGGAGGTGAATGTCATCCATCCCATGCTAACATACCTACCCAGATACTATTTTAGATTGGAGATGTTTTTTTTCATTCATTTGAAACAATGAAGAAACGAAGAATTTATTTTCTTAAATACCTGTGTAGAAAAATGCTACTTTATTTATCTAAATTTGAGTATACTAACAATAAGTAACTTCACTCGTCCAACGATTCTATTTTTGCTCAATTTCAATGAAATAAAAATGTCTTCCATCCATCACTCAAAAACTTATCATCATCATTATCATCCTTCTCTGTTTTTTATTTCCTAGACCCCTGGCTGACCTATTTAAATATGCTAATACCTGACTCCGAGCAAATGTGTACATTTAAGTATTATCATGTTATTCTTGTAGTAGCTGATGAAAAATTCCAATGATGTGATAAAAGATAATATTTATGTATGGGGAATCTGGTCTCTGAACGTTTCTCTCTTCTACCTTGTTATAGGAGGAGAAAAGTCAATTTTGCTATAGAAATCATCAACAACGTCAACAAGATTCGTACACGACTGGCTTGCAACAACAACAACCCGCTCATAATACATTTCTTATATGAAGTAATTTCATCATTGCAGTAATAATCTCGGTATCATCACATCATCATCATCTTCTTCTTTTCGAGTAACAACAACAACAGCAGCCGAATCCCCTTTTATTCAAGACGCATTATAGTTTTATTATGATTAGAAAAGACTAGCTTCTGTGCAGGATGGTGGATGGATGGTGATGATATGGAAGAAAAAAAAATCAGGGACTGTAGGACAACGGAGGCCGAAATGGCCGGGCCGAATACAGGTTGATTGAATGCTTGGAATCCCGTTACGATAACCATTCAACGAGTTGCATTTTTTCGTAAAGTCTGTCAGTGGGATTCGACGAGAAATGCAACGAGAAAAAAGAAACTTATTTTTTCTAACATGTAGCTAGCTAAGCTGTAAGTACATAATTTTTATTGTTGCATGGATTTTTGCAGGCTTTTATCTGAGAGTGAGAGATGATGTTGAGCTGGGGAGGAGGGGGACGAAGAAAAGTGACTGGGCTGTCTACTGTTTATCACCATCGTTAAAGCCCAGAGAAATTTATTTTGTTTGAAACATTTCTAGGTTTTGGTTTGCTATCATCAACATATCACCAAGATTAGCTTCTGTAGAAGGAGGAACATGGCACTAAACACTAATCGACCAACTATCGCGGTTTTTTCATGAAATAAATAAATAAAAATAACTCGGTCCTTCATAATATTTACTGCTTAACTCTCTTCATGATGATGAGGATAATGATGATACTTAAATGTGCGAAAACTGCGGAGAGGACAAACATGAGCTTGTTTTAGAGAGATATGTATTTCTGAAGATTTTTTACTACTACTACACAAACTTGATTTTTTTAGTTGGATTCGGTGCTATAAAATTAGGCAGGATAAATATAGTAAGTACCACTGTAATTTTCGGGAAAAGAAGAGAGAAAAAACATTTTGACAACAGAGCTCAATGCAATTTATGAGCCTAAAACCATGTTTCGAGCAAAAAAAATGTAATCGGTGTACCAATTCGGTAAGATAAATTTGATTGGTAGAGGAGCTAACAATACTGATGGTCTTTGAATTATTATTATGGCATTTAAGATGATTGAGACATTTTTTTTTGATGAAGATGGATCAGAACTTTAAACAAACTTCACAGCTAAAACAAAGTATTTTCCTCGACAACTGCGGCCGCGTTATCTAAGTACATTCCGGTTTTTTATTTCAAACTCAGGTTATTGTCTTGTCGTGAAATAAGGGTTTGGTTGTGCTCTGCTGCTGAAAGAGTCCTGTCAACAAGCGAAAAAAAATGAGACAAAGAATCGCAGAGTAAGCATAAAATTGCATACTTAAATTACATGCTATTAGTCAAGCAAAAAAAGTGTTTTCTTTCACGAGGATTTTACATATTTGTCAGGAAAAGTGCTGACATGGCCTGTTGTCAGTAATGTGATGACGGTGCGAATAAAAAAAGGATGTGTTTTTCTACAAAAAAAAACGGAAATAACATGGTTTTGACTTTGACATTTAAATATGGAAAAAAATAGCTTGTCAGCGACGCAACGCGCAACATCGCACTCGCCACTGTTTTTCACGAATTCGTCGTGGTATACATTTTTTTTGACAGGAATTAATTCCCGATGCCAACCAAGAAGATCTACCTGAAGTTGTTTATACGAGCTGGCTGAAAGCTCGTTGTATGGAAAAAGAAGTCTTTGTTCTCTTGGAAGGAATATTTTTTTTAAGCGTCGCCATGCAAACAATGAGATGTTATTTTGCCTTCTAACGCCTTCTAAAAAGCTCGTGTACTATGAGTTGACATTGTGTAATTAATTACACAAGAGTTCCAGGTTAATTAACAATTTCAAAATTATTTACTTACCTTTCCGTTTCCTTAAAGTGTTACGTTATAAAAACTATAGTTTAGTATTTTTTTTTGTCAGGCTACCGTTTTCGTTGGGATTCTTACCAAAAAACTAAAAAAAAAGTTTTGTCGAACTATTTTTTTTTAATTTAAAGAAATAAATAGCATTTTTGGATACTTTCAGAGCTCCCATTCTTTTCAAGCACTTTGGTGGATACTGGAAAATGGAGTGAGTTTCTCCAGCAATATGTAATATAATGTAATAATCTTACCAGTTGCAACAATAACGGTAATTAAAGGCACAACAAGGAACTTCAAGATTCTGTAAAGACGAGCCATGGTTGCAGCCGTTGTGGGTTTCAGATCACACAATCAGCAAGAGAGGGAAAACTCAACTGACAAAGTCACGGTGAAACACTTTAATTACGGTTACTATTTTCTGCTACTGCTTTAGCTACTTAAAAAAAAACTTTTCCTCAGCTTTACTATTGTTGGTTCTTTCTCGTCCGTCACCTCACCACCGTAGATACGTGTACTGCATGCCTGCGGCGTCCACTCTTAACTCTAGCACGGTTTCTCTCGAAACGGTTGCTCGCTTGGTTATGGCTCTAGTCGAATCCTGTGCGTCTACTTTTTACTCCCTTCGAAGCCGTCTTCATCTGCAATAATTTTTGTTAATGTTGATCAAGCCGTGCCACCACCACCACCAAACATCATTTCCCCTCACCGGCCATCATCATCGTTTGCATTATAAACAAACTTCTACATACATAGTAAATTTTCATTGAGAATGCGACAACATTGGAAGCGATTTTTTTTACTGTTTACTATTAATCAATGCAGGTAGAGCAGTAATCGTCAAAATATTACGTGCGTAAATACATCTCTGATAACACAATTGTACTTGACTCGTAAAAATAAGGCTCGTAAGTAAGGAATCGTCAGGGGAGAGCGTCACTCACTCACTTCATGAAATGAGCAAGGCTTTCTTACCCACTGAAAAAAAAAATCATTCAGTTCAGGTACTTCTTTTGCAGGGATTTTTGCACAGTAAAATCTGTTACATATTGGTCTGATCTGATCATGATCATTGCCCGACATATGTGAAATGAAGTGTATGATGCCATGCCATGCCGGGGTAATCATACGTAGATGAATTAAAATTTGTCTGTGCAAAAGTATGTTTAACTATTTTCGCCAACAACAATGAGGGTCCGTCGTTATTAAAACTATTTTTATTGGTCGTCCTACCATTTTGGACATGACGGATGGTTTATCATCGCACTCCAAGTTTGATTGTAGCAGGGGCACTTGCTGCTGTTGCTGAAGATAATGCAACTGTGTGTTCGTCGTTGTCTGTTGTAAGGATTAATTTGTTGACAGTACAATTATACGGTTGCACGCTACAAATAAGTATGTATTGTTTGCTTTAACAGAAGAATTTATTTGGGTGGTGGTGGGCAGTAGGTACTTGGAGGTATGTGATATAAATTTTCTTCACGAATTATTGCAATCCGCACCTGAACAGGTAAATCAAGAGAGCTGATTTGATTTTTACACTTTGGACTTGTAAGGCTAGATGATGTATTATTATGACGTTCAGTGACTACTTGTCTTTCGTGATCTGGTATGTTATGCTGCGGCAGTGATGTCGTAAATAATTAAGCCAATGTTAAACAGACTATTATGTCAACGGCCAGTGGTAATAAAATAAAAATCCGTATTATGGTATGGTAATATGGAGGACTACTCTAAAAGAATTTTCGAGCTAAGAATTTCAAGGTGTGCAATTTCATTTTTACTGGCCAGCCAGGCAGGGACCATTAGTAACTCCTCAGTGATTTGGAGTCAATCATGAATGAAAACGTATTGGTTGCGATAGGGAGCTGAAAGTTTTTCGTTGGAATTTATTGCTGTCAGTTGTGGAACACAGACAGTTACTCTAATTCAGAGAAGAATGTTAATTAATAAAGTAGGATCGGATGGATACAGATTACATCATGTCTCCCAAAAATAGCATCGAGTTCGATGGTTTATTTTTGATTTTTATAAATTATTCATACAGTTGAAAAAATGTTGTTTTATATAAGATACAATATGTTATTATTATCCTGTTTGTGTTATATATCAACAAGTGTCGTTAAAACATTAGCAGCACCAAATCGACTGAAATGTGACATTGAATTTTTAAGATTACAGAGGTAAGAAGACCCTGGATGTCTCTAGAGGTGAATTACTCACGATATTTAGGTACGCAAGGAAATACTTTAATTTCGTAGGGAGTTGCTTCATTTTGAACATTTTAGTTTTGCTTTGGAACAAATCCGATTTTTGGTGGAGGAGCAATCTGATTCATGCTCAGCATGGGAGCTGTGGGATCCATTCCTACAATAGAACAATTCATATAAATATTTAAATTCAATTTAAATCTAGGTGGATTGAAAAATATTTTAAGTGGGTTAATTGGATTTAGGTATTTTTTTTACATGACTTACCTTGTGGGAAGTATGCTGGATCTGTAACCGGGCGATTTCCTATGACAGGGGGCTTGCTATTTGCCATACTGGACGCAGGAGGCACAGTTGAACTCATCGGATTAGGCGGAAGAAGCACTCCACCAATTTGATTCGAAGGTTGCATCATTGGAATAGGAACACTTGGTGAAGGAGCTGCCACAGAGTAAGCCACGGGGCTGCTGTTGAACCCTTGTTGCTGTATATTCTGGAGTCCAAACGGATTTTGATAATCGGAAGATGGTGGGGCAGACGGTTGAAATGCCCCAGGGATATTAGCGTGCTGCGGGACACCATAACTCGCTGCCAAAGAAGAAGCTAGACCAAGGTTCGCCTGTGAATGAGTCGGGGAGGTAGCCCCCTGTGCCAAACTAACTTGAATGATAGTGTCTTTTTGTATCCCCATGCCACCGTAAACCTCAGTCAAGATTAGGAGAATAGTGTCTTCAGATTCCCTGCAAATTATGAAATTATTATTAGTAGTAGAACAGGTTCGGGGAGTTCTTGAGTAATTTTTTATAAATGTCCGCACTAAGGCTTACCAGTATCCTACGTGGGTGCTCATTGCAAATACATATTCGTTGAAGGTTTCGTAAGGTGCTTCCTGTAATACGTGATCAATTCGTCGGCCACCATTAAGACTTCCAATTTTGATGTGTGCGTTTTCACCTTCCGCTCCATCCATCTCAGATTTCTTTTCCATTTCACCGACGATGGCACTGTTGATCTCGCTTTCCAGGCTTTCTTGGGCTTTGTTGAATCCAGTATAATGGTAGACAGTATTGATAGTGTTCTTCACAGCATCAATCACACGATGCTTTATGTCAGCGCCCATTCTCTGCATCGTCTCCTTCAGTTCTTTAATAATTAAAAGTACACATGTAAATAACTTAATGAACACATGAACTTTTAATAAAATTAAAACGGAAGAATATAACTTACCGAGATGAATTCTCTTCCTTCCTTTGTGATGAGGAATTAATACGGGACGAGACTGGAAACTGGGGTCAATCAAGGTTTCAATACGATAAGCAACAGGGTCGTAGGGGTGGAAGATGTTGAAGAAAGCTGGACAAGTTGGTAGACGGAAGTCGAATCCCAAATTTTCAATTCCGCGAACAGTTACAAACATAGCTAAAATGAAAACAAGTTACCATATGCACACATTATTAAAGTGAACTAAATAAATAATAATCACAAATATCATAATCATAAATTTTGATAAATTACAAATGGGCGAGCCAAGGGCAAAAAAAGCGCAAGGATCAAAGTCCAACGATGGATAAGTAATGTAAGGCTGGCCAGTTCCTGCATTTCCGACTGTGTATGAAATTGTGCGCGATGACGAGTTCTCATCTTTGACATCCTGGAAAATATGATAGGAATACAAAATGTAGCAACTCTCACCGCAACTTTTTTTTTTAAACATACAAACAATTACATTGTTTATTTTGTACCTTGGAAGTCTCTCCTGTAACTTGTACTTCATTAGCCTCATCAGGGGCTCCCAACTCCTTTTCTGATGCGTTTGAACCAACAGGTTGGTGAGCCAGTAAATCAAATAAAATCAATGATCCCAAACTGTGGCCAGTTAAAGAAACTTTTCCTATAAATGATGGGTTGCGAGTCCGAAACAGTTTATAAAGCCGGTTTAGCTCATTCCCGACTGAATTGATAATTGTCTGCGGAATACAAAAAACGTCCATATTCACTAAATACATGTTTACACGACAAAGTAGCGCTTAGCTAGGATGTAAATATTAGTGGATTTTATACCTGACAGTACACAGGACTAGTGTAGAATAAGATATCCAAAAGCGTATCATTAGTGAAATCACGAAACTTTGGGATACTACGCAAAGTTATCCGCTTGAGCTGCTCATCAATCCCTTTGTCCCCGTGAAGCGCTTTATGCCAAGAAACAGGAAGAAACTCAATCCTCCCAACCAGATTCTTGTCGATAGACTCTTTGAAATGAGAATGCAACAGCTGAAAGCTCATCCCTCGGAAGTCATCAACTATGAAAAACAATAGCATTAGCATTTAGCTTTACATATTACAGAAAGAACCGAACTGCAGAAAGGATGTTAGGTGTTGGGGCAGGAATCAGACTATGTATTAGTAATAACTTACCAGCTTCGACAATGTTCCTCAGCTTAAAATCACAAATAGGACCGATCCCGTGGACAACAAATATCAAATGATCAATTTGAGTGGACTCTCCATCCTCCACCTCAATCTCCTCAATTCCCCTCTTCACTACTCTTGGTCTGATTTGGCTTTCCTAGATTTAAAAAAATCAATCAAATCGTTAGTATTTTTTCGAATTTTGATAACATAAAACTAAAATGAATAGGTCACAACAATGTTTGATGCTAACTGAATACTTACCGGCAAATTGCCCCAGTCATCAGGAGCTGCTGCTTGGCAGAAGTGAACCACAACGCCAGCACTATGCATGATCACCGACTCCCCTTCTGGGAATTCCAATCGCTTTTGCCAAACCCCAGTCCTCATACAATCCGCATACTCTTTCTGTAACAAAGGCAAAAACCTTGCATGAAGTCGAATGTCTTAATTATCGAATGTCGAATATCCAAATTCTCAAATAGCAACAACCATTTTGGAGACAGAAACAAACCTCAAGTCGTAGACCGAAATCTTCCTCATATGGAATAAATCGATTATCCATTGGACCTTTAAAGAACCACGACCCACGACGGACTTCCACAGGGGCCTCTTCCCAATACACAGGCACTTTCATGCGTTTGCTTACACAGACATCGTATCTTCCTCCATCAGTAGGGACCTTTTTCTCCGGATCTAATATTCAAGGAAAATACATCCGATGAAATGATCGTAGATGGAAAATATTTAAACTGATGATGATGGATAATGTCCATGCAATTTTTGTTAACAAAACTAACCATGTGCGAAAGACTCTTCCAGTGCTACAGAATCAATAAGGGAGAACGGTTTCCAAACCGCTTTGCCATCAACATCCTTTCGGTAGAACCAATGATAAGTAAGCGGCGACAGTTCTTGGGGGCCGTGCGCTGCAGAAGGGGGTGCAAAATATGGATTAGACAAGTTTGTGGACGATGGCCTTTGTCCCATTTCCGGCGGTGCGTTGAACCCATTGTTGTTGGTAAAAGATGACAATATCGATGGCGAAGAGGCGGAAGTTCCCACACTAAAACAAACCGTCCAAAAAAACTATTAATTTAACCAATTAATTGCTCAATGGTCTCCGAAACCTCTCAAATTGGCAAGTTTGTTTTAGGGGATTGGAGCATACTAAATTACTATTAATGATGATTTCACTCCCAAAATTATAACATTTTAAGTTACCTTGAACTATATGATGGCGGGGGTGGCCCTAAGACATCAGGTGTTTTTGTCCTGTAAAATGTAATTAATTGTGTAAGAGTTATAAAACAGCTGTTATTTTCAACAAAAGGTCACCATTGCTTATCGAATTTTGTTAGCTTTTCTCCTGTCTCATTATTGATTATAGACAATAGTTTAAAAATTTTAATCACACTCCAGCTGATATCAACAACTTGGCTAATTATTACGGCATAACTGTTATGTACCTTGTTACAGGAGTAGACTGATAACCTCGCCTTAACCCGGAGTAAGCGACAAGGCACTTCATTGTCGTTCCTACTTTATTTATCTTTAACTGAATTTAAAATTAATAATTTAAACTAATTGTTTTTTATTTGTTTTTTTTTAAATAATATGACCGAAGCGTTTTGAGATGGACAGTTCCTACTGTAACCCTCCACCAAATCCACCAGCGATTCTAGACATGACCTATCACAATGTTGACAAGACTGCTGAAGTCTGCAGACGCAGACACGCACTCGACTCACATGAGAAACGCGTGAACGTGAACTGTATTTTTTACAAGCCTCGTCGTCGTCACCATTTGATTTTCTTTTGCACCTGCATTTTAGCTTGCCATTGCATTGCTCATTTCACAAAATACGCCTAGATAAAACGGTGGAGGTGCGAATTCTCCACAACTCGTTCATTTTATCATCTCCTTTTTGATGTTTTATGGAGCGGCTGTGAATTATATTGTGACGTTGTTTGTTTAACTTCATCGAACTTAACTGACGATGTGGCAAATTAATACAAGTAATTGTAGGCACCTTTAAAGGCTGTCAACTTTTTCGTTCATTCTTGAGCCACATTCTGATCTGATAATATTGGTTTAGAAAGAAGAGGCCATGGACATATTAAGCCAAGCCCTCATTTTTGTACATGGTGCATGCATCTAATTTTGAGGTGCATGCATGAGTGCATTGTTGTTTTGTTCAGAGGTTTCTGGCTCCAACTATTTTGTTCTGCATAAAAATTTAACTTTTGAATATAGATATCTGATTAGAATGGACAAGCCGGCTAATTATTTAAAATCATGATTTTTTTATTTGAAATCAGAACTCAAACCGTCTGATGTCGGAAGGTAATAAAATTGAAACAATCAACAACACGGAGGGTGACACACGCCAATGTCAGTCATAACTGACGAAATGGATCGAATTCGAAAAGTATTTTTGTAACGCAATCAGTAGTAGCAATGGAGTTAACAAAAATGCCATTCGTAATTGTTTTAATTGCTCATCTTTGCTTACATTAGATTCGGCGGCTCTACTAATGGGAAAGGATGGACTGAGGCCGGAGTGGGTGGAGATTGCATTTCTGGACATGGAACGTATTTCATTCTTTGAGCACCCAGTCGGTACGTGTTGGAGCCACCTGTGCAAAAAAAAAACACAATAAAATTATTTTAATCATAAATTAAATCTTACCAAGTATTTACTATAGTTTTTGATATTGATGATTGTCAGCAAACATTGACATTGGTAATGTTTAATTTTATTATTTATTAACATGGGCCGTTATTTTTTAAATTAGATATTGCTTACTTGGAGGAGCAACTGGTGGTGGGACATTCGCTGTAGTCACAACGCCAGGAGCTGGTGAAAGTGGAATAGTGGACATTACCGGGGACTTTGTAGCCATTGAGTCCCCCGCACCAAGGCTAGTATTCGAAAATGGTACCGTGGGAGTTGGACTTGTTAAACTTCCATAAGGACCGGAGGCGAAAGGCGCAGTTGTTTTTGGCGGCAGACCTACAAAAATAATCACAGTGAGCATGTTATTTTAAACAACAATTTAAATCTTTACACAATAGGCTTGCCATTATGAATTAGACTAATTGTAAGTACCTGGGTTAAAAACTGACGAAGGCACACTGGGAGGTGGAAATGTTGGTGTAGTCGTCGAACCAACCGGTGGAAACAATGGTGCGCTTGATGACCCAGACGAAAAAATCGAAGAGGCTGGAGCAAATGGTACGGATGTAGGTCCTGGTGTTGTTGTCGTGGAAGATGCGAGATTTGTGAATACTGAAGCATTCGTTGAAGCAGCCACTGTCGCAACGGACGGTATTCCAAACATATTTGAGGGAGGAGGGACCAACGGAACCGATGCTTTGCTGTCATGCGGCTCATGGGTGAACTTAGCAATGGCTGGAGCTTCTGAGACATTTCCAGCGCTTCCAGTCTCTACTTTACTAACACTTGTACCAGCCAACATTCTAGTAAAGGCATCGACGCCAGTGGTCGCTCGAGAGAACAAGCTAATTGGCGGAGGCTTATCATTATTATCATCAAACGGGTCATTGTTGTAGCTCTCTCCCAGTAATGTGGCGGAGGACTGCTCGGGAAGCTCTTTTTCTATAGATGCCCTGTTGGATGAGGAGTCATCGCTGTTAAGGTCAATCTCAGCTATGGCAGGTTCTGCGGGATAAGAACAATTTTTAAGAAAATAAAAAATTTAAAACATTGACAACTGACAAGCTTCAACTTAATATTTCGATTTATATTAAGTAATTCTAGTTAGCAACTAGTTACCTTGTGGCTCAGCAATAGGAACAGGAACGAGCATTGCCGCCTCTTCGAAAAAGTTCGTGCCTGTTGCTGCGCTCAGCAAACTATTTTTAATGCCTTTCTGTCCACCTCCATCGGCCATTGTGTAAAGTTAGTATGAATATTTCGATGTTGAATAGGAAACTAGTTAATCAATCTGTGGATTTTCGGACTCCGTTAAAGGATGTTAATCCTACCTATCCTAAACTGGGTTTTGCTACAGACACGGGATTTATTAACTGCGTCCGGTGGCGCTTAGATATGGACAGGATACAATTTCACTCTACCAATTCTCATCCTTTTACGTCCTTTGCCCAGTATCAATGTTAAATAATAATGAAGAAAAAAATGTGCACATAAAGTAAAGTTTTGATCACAAAAATAGACAAATATCAAGAATACAGATATGTTCAGCTGAATGGATTCTTTTCTGTCGTGTCAAACAGGAAACTAAACCTTTACCTTCACGGATTCTACGTCACCTTACCACCAGCCAACCATACAACTTTCACACCGAACCATACGGTTACCTTGCTATCTGAATGTATCAAGAGTAGAAACACCTACAGCTGGTGATCATCATGATCATCATATCATAATATCAGATTTGAGAACTTTCATGTGAGTGACTCTACTTATTGTGGACTGTGTGGTTTGCATACTCATGCTCATTTAGCGCAGCAGCGTAGCGTGTAGTAAATGGTGATTTGAATCAGTGTCTTAATTGGGCTATATGTATGTGGGCTTGTGGAGTTATGTTATGTTGTCCCATTTTTCGGCCGAATTAGTAATTGGTTTGCTTTAAATATGCGGATGTAAGTATCAATGATATGAGTTATTTTTGCATTCATATTCAATATGAAATCAATTTCAAGGACATTAAGTTAACCTGATCATCAATCACAACCTTATTTCCTGTTGCAATATACTGCGCATGAATACCCTGTCGAACATTACTACATACGCATGAATATACCCTGCCGAACATTACCACGCATGGATTTACCCCTACCCCCACAGAGCTCCGCTGTGCATGAAAATAACTGCTGAACGTTACCACCCCTCCTCAATATATCCTGCTAAACATTACTGCGCATGCATATTCCCTGCTGAAACATACTGCGCATGAATATAGGCTTCTGAACATTAAAGGGCATGCATATGCTGTACTAAACGTTACTGCGCATGAATACTCCTGCTGTACGTCACTACGCATGAATATATCCTGTTGAAACATACTGCGCATGAAGATATCTGCTGAACATTACTGCGCATGAAGATATCTGTTGAACAATACTGCGCATGTATATTTTCTGCTGAAACATACTGCGCATGTATATTTTCTGCTGAAACATACTGCGCATGTATATTTTCTGCTGAAGCATACTGCGCATGTATACTTTCTGCTGAACATTACCGCGCTTGCATATTTCCTGTTGAAACATACTGCGCATGAAGATATCTGCTGAACATTACTGCGCATTAAGATATCTGCTGAAAATTACTGCGCATGAAGATATCTGCTGAACATTACTACGCAAGCACTTACCCCCACAGAGCTCCGCTGAGCAAGAAGATACCTGCTGAACGTTACTACGAATCTTGTAATCACGAATACGAATACAGCATAAAACTGAATCCACACGGCTACGGCTAAACTATTTCACCAGCCAGCCCCGTCCGAATAAACTGTATGCATGCATATGCCTCGGATAACAACGCTTTTGTAAAAGTGAATGTAAATATTAAGGATATACAATAATCCACATGCAACGCAACTCCAAATTATGGGAGAGGGATATGCAACCATTCAATCAAACAATTGTTATTGTTGTGTTGTGAGTCGTACGATATGGTGGTTTAATATTAACTACAGGATCTTCGGTAATTAATTAGAATGACGCATACGAGTCAGCGCATGAATTTTGTACGTAATTTATGAATTTATGTAATTGGCGATAGTACTTCTTCTAATGTGTAGCATTAAGTTCTCAAAAGCTTTGCGCTGTTATCATGCCAGTGTCACAAAAAATATGCATTGCTTATGTCATAATATACATCATATATCCGCATCCGGCTTACTCGATCGTGATTTCCGCAATAAAAAATGTATTTCGGTTTAAAAACGGTAATTAGGCCTAGGTTAGAGAAGAGAAAGCGAAGAACAAGCACATGACGAAAATAAAAAGATGTACATGCATCCTAATGCAGTTATATATAGCTTATATTTTTTTAAAATTCTTTCTTCATGCATACAAATCGATGAATGAATCTTGCGATGACAATTTAAAGAAAAAAGAACGATGAGGTTTTTAGGATTGAACAGTTCCCCATATATTTTAATCTATAATATTATGTATATAGTATTATATAATATTTATATTATATATGTATAATATTTCTCGAATTTTCGATAGTAATTCAGGTGCTTAACCTCTACGCTTCTATAGAAATTTTAAAAACTAAAGGACAGGAGGAACGCCGATGCCCACGCGAATACTTGTAATAATGTGCCTGATTGGAACCAGTAAAGAAGAATTAAATCCTTTCACGTTTAGCAGTTCATATAGAATTATTCCGGTGCTCATACACTTACTTGTTTCATTTTTAGGGATCGTATGGTGCCTGAGTTGGGTTGGGTATATATTCTTTGAATTTATAAATAAAAATGTTCGCGTAACAATAAGTTATAAATGCCTGATTTTTTTTACATACCGATTGGCGCTTTGTTTTTGATTTGATGGAAATAAGAATTCAAAAGGTAACATATAACAGCGTTTTTCAAAGTTTGACTTTTTTATGTATGAATAGAGACAAGGTAGGTACCATTTTAACTTCTCTTATTTCCCGGTTCGTT
>JAQGAI010001654.1:0-14118 GCA_034696905.1 Lepidocyrtus violaceus
TTAAAAACCTGCCCGATTCCCTTCCTTTAAGAACGCAGCGTCCTTTTCTAAATAACCAAACAATGTGAACGAAAAACATCTTCACAGAGGATAAAAAAAATCGTCCATTTTTCTTGAGTCCCCCTTTTTACTCTACTCATTTCCCATATCACATTGTAAAAAATAATATCATTTTATTTGTCTTTCTCATCCTTGCTTTTCATACTGATAAAGATACATATTTTTATATCATTTCTTGAAAACAAAAATATGATGGGCTAGCTATATGTCCCCGACCGTTGTTCCCCCAGTTCTAAGTTCTTTTCCCTATTCATTTTCATTATTCATAATACTCTTCTCCTGTCTCGTTATTACAGGGAAGACATCCAAGTCAATTCCCAAACGAGAGGGAAAGCAGCCAGTCTCATACCTAATACAAACGGAAAAAACACTTCCTTCACTTTTCCTTCCATTTTTCCATATTAGTATACCTTGAAAACTACAAAAAAAAGCGCAAGCAAGGCTTTAAGACTCTCATGCATACATAACACTCTTATTTTCCATCTGACGATGATGATGATGACCACGATGACGATGACCGAGCAAAGGAAGCCACTACGCGAACAAATACTTTATATACAAAAACCTCCTTTTTTTCTTCCAGATTTTCATATTATTTTCCTTTGAAATTTCTCCCCATTATATCATTATTATTATTGCTATTATTACTGACTCCCTCTTTCTCAATATTTTACATGCAAACCAAACTACTGAACAATTTTTCCTTTCTGATGTTATTTTTTTTGCTCTCCGCATTTTTCCCAATTCGGCCAATTCTCCTTTCCAATAATCACTATCAACTCCATCCAAACTTAAGTCGGACCAAACTACAGCTATGCTACATTCATATGTACCAAGCTAAGAAACTGGGAGAGGATGATACATAGCACATGAGCCATTTACTTTTCGGACTGAGGTCCTGCTGCTGTGCAGTGTTGCTGCTTTGAGATACCTAAATTCAAAATCAAGGAGAGACCACCCACATTATAAATCATCATTATATGACTGCCCATTTATTGAAGGAATATTGCCTCCGTTCTCTCTCTTCCCTCTGCTCATCTTCCTTCTTGTCCACTTTATAGCTTTTTTCTTCTTCTTTCTCATTTTTTTTGTCTATATTGACCATGCATATTGGTTGAGATGAAATTACTTAAATATGAGTAGTTTTTTTTTACTAGAGGAATAAAAGATGCTGTTGCTACTTTACTATTTTCTTATCCAAATTTTTATTGCTAATATACTAATAGGATGATTGAACAGTTGCCGCATTTTTTTCCTTCGTAAAAGTTAGCCATTTCGATAGGGCTCTTTCGAGCAAGCCATTTCAAATTATGAATTATTAACGGATATAAAAAAAATTGTATAAAAATTCCCATCATCGTCATCAGTATTGGCTATAGCTCATATATCGAAACATATTGTACGGATTTATATTCAACAGAAATCCCATTCTTTTAAAGTAAAAGTAAGAAGAAAACTCGTTTCATTTTCTGTCTCTTTAGGCTCAATTCAGTTCAGACGCAAAGGCCGAGGACGGACTAAGCATATAGCTAGGTATACATTTTTATGACCTAAGCCAAGCCACTCGATTCGATATAGTTAATACCCTTGAATGAGTCAATCCATATTGTAGTCCTCTCTATTTATCAGATCAGTGGAACGGTTTAATGGTCACCAGTTACCATTTTCCCTCAACATGAGTTGTTGAGCAAAACGCTCATTTATTTTCGCATAAATATCAACAATTCAAAAACAACAGCAAAAAACCCTTTCCTCTCTCTTCTTCTAAAAAACTGATAATGATTTTCGTTTCTTGGCTTCCTGCTGTTTTCCCTACCTGCTGCAGATTTCAATCTTAATTGGAAGAGGTTGAGATTTAATTGGTAAAACAATAACGAAGGAGGTTGAAAAGTGGTTAGGTAGTACTTCCTTGGTGGTGGTAAGGTAGCAAGCGCTCACTCCTTCATTATCGATTTTTCATGTGCTGCCTGCCACAGGAGAAGTAAAAGTTCAACTCAACCTAACTTAAAATGCAAACAGTTTTGTTTACGTTTTATTTTTCATCCGATTCATTTTCAAGATTATGCATGAAAATCGCTTTATAATGATCCAACTTAAAAACAAACAGGCTCTAATTTTTATAGACGATCTTAAGTACTTTTTTGCTTAAAAGAAGAAGAAAAAAAAACAAGATAATAATACAAAATGTTCTTTTGTTTGTATTTTTCACGGTGGGACAGCGGCGTCGCCGGCTCTGAAGATGGCGATCAGATCATGATCCGTCCATTCTACAACAATACATCCTAACATAACACATCAACCGCTAGTGCAAACAATCTCCGTATTTATTCCCCCTAAACAAAAATGAAAAAAAAATATAAGCTCGTGTGTAATTCTTATTAGCCCAACGAATCAAATAAGAAATACCTTTGGGAATTGTTCATCCGAAAATGATCTTTTTTTTTCTTCTCCATTTAGACGGTTGTGTTGTTCCGCTCCGCTGTTAGCAGTGGTGACGGTAAACAGAAGGCAAAGGTGATGCTTTTCTTGCTTCCTTTCTCTTTTATGCCTTTGGCCATTACATAAGACGCTAATTTAGGAAATAAAAGGAAAAAAAAGCATCAACATCATCATCATCCTGATCATCAAGGATTTATTATAAAGGAAGGAAGGAGGAAGGAAACGTACAAGATTCCTTGTGTAATTGGAGAAAACGACGTAAATACAAAAAAAAAAATCTTTTTTTTCTCTCCAGCTTCTGGTGTAGTTTTTCCCCTACTCCTCTGGTGCTGGTGTAGGTGTTGATACAACATTCTTTCTTTTTCTTCACGACCCCGACAAAATGAGTGGGGGAGAGAGGAAAAAAAAGTTCGTGAAAGGATGATTTTTTCTCTCTCATTCATACTTACACTTATTCCGTGTGCTTTATGACGTTTTATGTTTTGAGGTTAACACAGCAGAGCAATCAAGACAAGCCCGGTAATGGACTATCACCACACACATTTATTTCTTCTGGGTGGTTCCATACACAGAATTTGTGGAGGTAAATGGGAGTTGAGTTGGTAAAGCTAGGCTAATAATAATAAGTGTACATATGTCCATATGTGCAGCTAATAACGTGTCTTAGTTCCCCTTTAGTTTTCTCCAGCTCATCTTAAACCTCCTTTTTTCCTTTTTCTTTATTATAAATCCCCGTAAAAAAACGAGCACATATAATTCCAGCCACTCTCAAAATGCATTTATTACTTACAGACTAAAAAAATGCTATAAGGAAGGAAGCAGACAAGAAGAAGAATAAAAAAAGAAAGTCGGGATATTTCAGACGGAAAAAATCATACAAGATTCAATTGGCCACTTTACTGCTTGAGCTAGCTAGCCATGGATGTGGATGGTTCAAGTTCCGTCTGATGATGCAATGAAAACGGTCTTTTTGATCTCTTCCTCGTAACTCCACTTCTCTAATTGAATTCTCTCCTTCCTTTTTCCCCTTGTCTTCTATCCGGTGCTTCATTCCATTAATCCATTCCTTCCTTGAAGAATTTTCTCCTCCTTTTCCTCCCGTTTATTTCACTATATGAATTGCATTAAGACTGGGTAGAGAAAGCAGTTTTTTTCTTAGCTTAAAAAATATATCGTATATCAAACCAACTTTTTTTTGCTCCGGGCTTTTATTATGTTTCAACTGATTTTCCTGTCTGCGCTTCCTCCTTCTCCTTTCCTTTTCTCAATCTTAATCCGGGTTGCACTACTAACTAATAATAGTTGTGGAGAGAAAGTACTAGTTCTGGAGGATTCCCAGATTCGTTCGTTCTGAGGTGGAAAACAAGTCATGAAATCTAACGTTATAATAACATTAAAAAAGCTTCTTGTTTCTCAACTAACATGACTTTAACTACTACAGGCAGACATGCTTCCTCTGATTTTGGATTCTGGGACAGACTCTACCATGCATAGTTAGTTTGTAGAGTTGGGTTCTTTCATCATAAAAACAAGTTGTGTGTGCTTTCACCATGTAAGTTGTAGTTCTAGTTACTACTTACACTTTTCTCCTTTCATTGCTTTAACTTTTGCTTTCCTTTCATTGGCCTGGAAAGTATGACTTGACTTACGTGCTCCTAATTCCCGGATGACCGATATCCAAAGGAGGGAAAGTGCTGTATAAATCTTTTGGTTAATTTAGTACACTTCTTGGTAGGCTCATCGTCAGCTTCTTTCCTTGAGTTCATCTAATTTACGGAGAGCATTGGAAAAAAGGGAAGGAAGGAAATGGGGAGTAAAAGTGTTTCCACATTTATTTATATAAGGCCGGGAGAAAGTCATAATCCGCCCCCCCCCAAAAAAGGAATTACCACAGAGAAGAAATAAAGCAAAGATAAATGAAGGGAGTAAAAAGCAATGGATATGATATGAGATGATTCTTTCCTTCTTCCCATTTTCCTCAGAAAGGTAAAGTGATTCCGACTTCATTGAAAAAATTAGAAAAAGTGGGAAAAGGTAAAAAAAAATCACTTGGCAATAGAGGGAAAAGAAAATTGAGTGAAATGACTGCTCTCAGCTAATCCTTGATATTGGGTGGGATTATTACAGGGCAGCAATCCCCCGCATTGCCTGTATATTAGTCCATAAGGAGGGAGAAGCTCTGATTTGACCGTTAAGACTAACTGTGGCAGGGATTATTATGTCAATTTATTTTTCTCTGGGTTAAGGTTTTGCTGACAAGCTGGATCAGACAGGATATCTGATGATGTTGGTTGATGATAATGATGATGATTACGGAGGAGTCTTAAAGATAGAGACGGTGGTCCGGGGAAGATGTGTTATTAGAAGGATTTTTTCTGGTTATTCCACCGGTTGCAATGAAAGGGATGATGACGCTGATGATGATTATGATGCGAGGAGATGCGAATGAAACAAGCTCTCTCAAAGGGATTGCATACGAAAGGAAGTTATTACATGCCCTCTCTCCCGTCTAATGTGGTCACTAATGACCCTAACAAGATCCACATCGCATCGTCCGGGTTAATTGTCAGGGGAGTTTTACTTCTTTCCCCCCAACAAGTTGGAGAGAAATGGAAACGGTGGCGGTTGACTCCCTGTCGCTTGTCTGGGCTTTTGTGACGGGGATAAATATATATTATATCTGTGTAAGTAGGTATACGAGAGGGAAACTGTATGGGGGAGTAGTAGGGTCATAGTAAATACGTAATAATATCTGTAATAAGTTTTTCTGGTAAGTTTTTATCCATAAAAGAAAAAGAAAAACTATTTATTTTCTCATATTCTTTCTCATTACTTTCTTGTGATCGGAGGTCATAACGTATTCATAATGGAGTATGTGAGAGCAGAGAGTGAAGCATATATTGCGGCGATGTTCTGCGACAGATCAACAGAATAAAAGAAAAGTTTTATTAAGAGGAAAGTGATTATTACGGAAGTTGTGTGTGCGGAGTTGTTATATATAAGTTGATGATGATGCTTATGATATGATGTTAGGGACGGGGTTGTCTTGTCACTCTCACTTGCTTGTCCTTGAAATCTTATGTCGTTCATAGATGGAGCTATGTGCATATCTGTCATTTGCCTACTTTTCTATTGCTATTTTCTTCTCATGTCCGTGAAAGAGGAATTAGAAGAAACAAATTGGAGTAAAACCGGATGAATGTTAGAAGAATTTGTGATAAATATCGACCGTTCGCGTTTCAGGAAATTGCAAAATGCAAGGCATCATTTTGCAAAACGTCCGTAAATATTAAATGTGCAAAAATCAAACTTTCATTATCTTAGATATTCTGGATTTACTTCTTTGAAAATGTGAACTTCAATGAACGTAAAAAGGAACAATTTAGGTTCGTGACTTACAATGCTCAATAATTAAACCATCGCGTAAGGTCCAGTCAGGATTTCTGGTCGGGAGCCGGATATTATGCATTTTGTAGCAGCTAGCCGGTATCATTACGTGAGTATCACTGAAAAGAAGCCTTACACATTCTCCCTCCCATGTCATGTATCTTATATGATTTTTTCTCCCTCTCTCTCTCTCTTATCGAGAGTGTACGCAGGGAAGGGGGGATTTTTTTAAAGAGAGAACTTTTTGGTCAACTAAAAATATTGAAAAAAGTCTCACTTTTCATTTCATATTACGATTAATAATAATATCGACAGACAGAACAAGAGAGATAAAATGTACTTATATGTCCACTGATAAAATAAAACCCACCACCTTTCCCAATCCCATCCCTGTCCCTTATACCAAACGAAAATGAAACCAAATCCGTTCCTTTTTTTCTTACTTTTCCCACTTTAATTCCATTTTATCATTAGTATACATTTTTTATCATTATCAGTCCTTCCACTATTAATAGGGGAGGATGGTTCGTTGGAGGATCGCCGGGTTCATGTTATTAACTGATAGTAAAAAAGATAGGATGACGCATTTTTTTTCTCTCTCTTTAAAGCACATAGAGGAAAGACAAAGAACCGAGTGTCTGTCTGTTCGTTAGGGTAGGCCAAGAAGGAAACGAACTGTTTTTTTTTCATTGTCATAGGACATGGCTTCAGTTCAGTTGGAGCTCTCAGCTTTGGAGATAATATTATCATCATATCATGTAAGATGCAGGCATGCATGTAATTTTATCCCGGTTTGAAAAAAAAAGTATACTATACTACGTATTAGCTAAGCTGGAGCCGAATGTGACAAAGAGAAACGAAGGTGAATGATCTCGTCTTCCATTTTAATTACAGCAGCTGCATTAGTTAGATCAATTGGAAATAGTTTAAAGGTTTTAATGATGTGTTCGACAAAATTAAAACTTCGTTTGTATGAAATACAGCATATTATAATGTTTTAAAACCAACACGTCAAAAATCTAAATGGTTTCATTTTAATGTTCTGAATAAGATCTGATCATTTTATCCTAAATGCCCGAATGCAAAGAAACAAGTTTCCAACTTAACTCAAAGTCAAATGTATAAACTTCCCTAACAAATGCTGGTTTGACCTAGTCCCTATAAATAACCATGTACCTAGGCAAGTACCCGTCCCTGTATATAAACAGCAAGTATTTCTCATTCCCATTAAACTTCCTAACTAACCTCGCGCTCCCTAATGAATTTTGACTGTGACTGATGATGATAATGATAATGAGTGATTGGTTTCCCTCTCCACTACTGCTACTCCTGTTCTTTATATCAGGGATCAAAGAACAATGTTTTTTAAAAATGGAACACGAGAGGCTTTTCATACAAACATATCCACTTCCACTTCACATTTTTCAATTGAAAATGAAAGCCCAAACCCAAGCCATCAAACGATCTTCTACCATCAGCTTTCTGACTAAAAATAGAGTTGAATGACGGTGGTTATGAAAAAATGGGAACCTTTCCCACTCAGCTCTCTGGTCAGAGTATTTTTTTCAAGCTTGCCCAAGTTCCTGCTCTGCCTCAACAGCATGCTATTTAGCCTACCTACATGTATGTGATACGAAAATAATTATAATGGGTGACTTCAACTGTCTGGATTAACCTTTTTTTGTTTTTCCTTTTTAATCCATTGAGCACAACCGGTGGTAGTCGTGGCTCATTGTTCTTCCCATTCTCCTCAACCCAGTTCCCGTTGCTCCAGCCATGTATGGGGGAAGAAGAAGAAAGGGGGAATCAAATGAAAAACGGATGGAAACAAAAGCTGTTCTTTCCTCATTAAAAATGTCGTGTATTTTCCGATGTAAGTATGCAGGAGAGAGAGAGAGAGAGAAAGAGTTCCTCTACCACCACCATATCCTCCTCCGTTCCACCCAAAAGCCTCCAGCTGTACATGAACAGTATTTTTTATTCTTCCACCTACCTCCTCACTCAACAACGAAGTTTCTACCACTTCACTTCAAAATTAGTTGAGGACGGTCATGATCGTTCATGAAACATGACAATATCTATAAAAGCTTCCCAAACAAGTTTTGTTTGAACCTCTTTGTCTTTCCCTTAATGATTATGATCATGATGAGCTTTTGTATTTAGGGAAAACAACAGCGGAGTGGAGTGAATGGAATGAATGACTGAATGGAAGGATGAGCTAGCGCATGCATAATAAATACACACTGCTCAAGAGATAAAACATGCCCGCATTTGTACGTATTATTGGTGTATACATTTCATCAAATTACATTGTTTTTTATGTTCTCCTGTCATGCAAATCACTTTTCCTTTAACATACACATACTTTAACTTTGTCCATGTCTCATGTGGATGTTGATGGGATGAAGTCATTTTCTCTGATGGGATGTGAGTTGAGCTGAGTATCATCCCATTTATTTCACGGTTTCAAGTGCGTACTTTAAAAATGGTGGTGGTGGTGGAAATGAGGGACTTGCTCGTAAAAATGACGATGATCATGATGTGTTCACAAAAATGCCAGTAATAACTATATAACTTTCCATTGAGCAGTTAGTGGATGAGAGAGCGGACAAGATTTCTACATAAAAAACATAACATTGGAGAAAGAAAATGGACATGAGACACGACGGACTGGATAGATGACGTTTTATGTAAATTATAGGCTGAGAGTATCCCATTAACCTGTCAATAAAATGATGAAATGTTGATGCGATTTTACACGTTAACGGGGAACAAACTAAAACTGGTAGTTATGTGGGTGGATGAAACATTTTTTATGAGTTGGCTTGGTCCTTATTGGCGTGTGTTGATGTTGTAACAAGGCTTAAAACGGATTGACTCTGATAATGGTGATGTGAAATATAAAATGGTCATCCAGTTAACTTTCAACTTTACTCCTACAATATCGTTTCCCTCCATTTCCCTTGCCGTTGCTGTTACTTTCGATGTTGATGGTGAAAATGGCTCGTGTGAACAAAAATAAAACTGCCGAATCATTTTCCATAAATAATATGCATATCTAAACAAGGAAAAGTACAATATAATGGTAATGCTGCAATAAACATTACAAAAAATGAGTTTGTTGGTAAATTCAATGTTTGTGACTGTTGAGGACACCAGCGATCTAGAGACTTCGTTCATATAAGGCCGAATCATTATGGGCTTGCCGTCCAGAGAGAATTCTGCAAACAAAAGATAACTTTGGAAGGGATTGTTTTCGGAGTGATAAAACTTTGTGACAAGCATAACGACTGATGACTGACTGTGAGTCATGGTCATCATCATCATCACCATAAAAAAATCCAAATCGTTGATATTGGCATATCAGTTTCTTTAGCGTGGTTACATCAGGGCTGTTTATCGGCGATTTTTTTAAAACTTGCCAATGACCATAGTCATCATCATCCGAGTTGGAGGTTCAGGGAAAACACGATTCTCAACGCTCTCACTCCCATTCCCATTTTAATGACAAAATCTTGTATTTTTTTTATATGTATGTCCATGCCATGCCGTTACACTTTCAATTTATGTTTATTGAAGTGAGTTATAGGAAGTAAGACCTCTACCGACTTCATTCAAAGACATGACAGGGAGGCGTGCATAAAACTAAAAGGAAAAGATATTAAAAGCCGGGATCGAAAAAAAAATGAAATTAAGAGCGTACTAAAAAATGTCCTCTCTGTTTCTGTCCTTGTCGTCCTTTCCCACAGCAGACCCAGTGTACTCCAAGTCATTTCGCTTTTTTCAGTCCATGTGATTTTTATCAATCAATACGAATTCAATAATATCCAACCGAACTAACTACCATTTCATTCCAGAACAAAAGCTACAAGCTCAATTTAGGGAACAATAACTACTGACGAAACAAACAAAAGGACTCATTTCCACGTTAAAACTTAGAGGCCAGCCAGCCAGCCTTATCTGGGAACGGTCGGGATTTAAAAAAATATAATTTCTAAATCCTTACATCCCTCCATTGACTAAACTAAAACTGCATTAATTATAAATCCATTCATATTGATTGCTCTGCCACTCATTATTACATAGGTACATATTGATTTTTTTTTCTTCCTTGTATGGCTCGAGCGAACCCAATCCAATCGATCCAGTTTTTTTATTCGTTCTACCTTTTCACCTGGTGTTGCCCTCACATACACTATTTGCATTTTTTCAATTTCCTCTATTATTTATGATCAGTCATTGGACCATATACCACACACATATCACATCATCATCATCACAAGAAGAAAAAACGTCCGACTCAAATTGAATGAGAACTAGTTTTAAAGTTTTTTTTTTCATCATGTCAAGTAACGCCCTTTCACTGCCTTCATCAGTCCCCTATACCGGTTCAATATATACAAAATCAATGACGATGATGATCAAAAGAAAAAAAAATATATTATTAAACTTTTGTCCACAATGATTATTTTATAATTTATATAAATGAAAAGGAAAGAAAAAATAAGTAATTCAGATCAGAGGAAGGAAGGACGGTGATGTGATCTGATATACCAATCCATATCGGTTCATATCAGTCAGTCAGTCGGTTTTTTCTCTCCACGGATGAAAAGAAAAACACGAGAAGATAAAAAAAAGACTCCTTAACAGAAATATAAATTTAAAAAAATCAAACTCTTGAGCTTGGAAACCTTTCCAACCCTTTTTTATGATTACATAAAAGAAGAAGCAAGGAAGCAAGCTACTGAACCGTATCCACGAATGAGACCTAAAAAATGTAATCAGAAATCTGGATCTGATGCATCCATGGAGTAGTGGAGAGGAGAGATATGGGATGGAATGGACCCCCTTTTTTATGTACACATCTTTGGGTTCAATTTAGCATTATCGATTAGTTCCTTCCTTTTTTAAACTTTACTACTGCTTGCGCTTCATTATTAGTTTGATTTTGAAAAAGAAAATCAATACAAGCCTCTCGCATCCCGGGCTGATTCTCTCCATCTCTCTCTCTTAACGTTAGTTAGTACTAGTAAATTGGATGACTAGGAAGAGAGAAAAACAGCAAGGTTTCCTTCAAAAGTCGTAGTCTCCCTTCTCATTTGAGATTTTCTTTCAATTTCATTCAAGAAGCCTTTTACTTTTAATCAATTGAAAGATGATATGGTTGATACTTTGGAAATTAAGGATTTCATTTCATGGTCTAAATGTTTGTATCGGATCTCATCATTAAATAAGAAAACGTCGAAAATGAATATTTTGTATGGGCTGTATATTCCTAGTATGCAGATCCGTCAGACCTCCGTAATACGTCGTGCAGAAATACTGTTACAAACGTTACAATCGACATGGAAGGGAAGGTCAGAATTGTCTTTACCTAACTTAATTTAATTAGGTTAAGTTTACTTAACGCCCCACTTACCTATAAGAGGGTTAGTCAAACGGACAGTAAAATGTTGAAGGAGGAGTGACCAGGTTTTTCCCCTTTTCAACTATAAAAAACTAGATTTTATTACCCTTTCTTAAACTGCCTGTTAATATCTATAAATGATTCTGTATTACTCACTGCTTTATACAATAAAGGTATCTTTTCGGTAGCAAAAAAAAGAGTTAGACTGACTTACTGAGATCATCTTCAAGCTTTTCTTACGTAAGGAGGGATGGATGGTTGCATGAATTGATCACGAAATGTGTGGATGATGCATGATTTTTCTTTATACAATTTTTTTTCCTTTGCTGGCTGGCTGGCTAAACTCAAGTGACTGTTGGTGTAGTGCCACCCGGCCATCCCCATCATCAGCCTTTTCCCTTTGACAAGACTGACAGGTAGGCTGAACCAAGAGGAAACAAAAACACAGGCCCCTGTCAGCTACCGCAACTAACACTTCTATTAAGAAGGTACATTGGTAAAAAAAAAATTCTCTCCGTTTATTTTCCAGAGTCAGTCAGCCCATCATCCAAAAAACCCTTTGACTTGACTACTGACTTGATATTATTTGCTCAGAACAGAATATAAAAAAATCAAATTCATTCATCAAGAAATCAAGTAGGAAAATGGGACGGAGAAGGAACAACAACACTGTCAGTTTGCTCAAGACATGCATATCATGATGATGCTCCCTTCTCGCCTTTTTTCACTCAAGCCAAATCTAAAGAAGAAAAAATCAATTTACGTGTTGTATAACAAATCGTCTCTTCAAATCATCCTGAAATAAAAAAAATGATGAAGAGTTGATCAACTTGTGAAGAAGAAGCCATCCGAGAAAAAGAAGACAACTCATGAAAATATCAAGTCTCCTCTCCTCTTCACCCGTCAAACTTCTTGTCTTCAAGATAAAATAGATACAGAAGAAACCGAAGATGATGAAGATGCAATAAAAAAAAGTAAATATAGTGATATGAGAGGGGATGCCAACCTTGGATTATCAGATCGTTTATTATATTTTCATTATTATTAAATAAATGGTAACATTTTTTTCTCTTCTCTCAAAAAGAAAGAAGAAGATGAGAGAGGTCCCATTATAAAAACATCGCATAAGTTATTACAAGCTAGAGAATGGGGACTATGTCCACAGAACACACCTTAAAATCATTCTGACAAGTTACGTTGTTTTTTTTTTGCCGGAGAAAAGTAAGATGAAATGATCGGGCCATGCTACAGATATTTTTTTAAAGACGAAAGCTCACGGACATGATTAGAATATTTAATCGGGACCCAGTCCAAAAATTGTTTCTTCATCGAAGCGAAACCCCAACTAAAGTAATAATTATAAAGGAATAAAATCAGGCTTATTAAGATGTAAAGGAGCAGTTTATTTTTTTCTATTATTTTAATTAATCGGTTATTTGAATGTTAAAAAATTGAAATTGATCATGTTTGCAATCCCGCATGGTGAAAAAAAAAGTTTTTTCGTGAGAGATGAGCTGAGGTACGTACGTATCATACCATGAGAGAAAAAAGCTGATATCCCAAAAATCAACAAATGGAAGAGGAAAAGGATGTTGACGGTTCTCTCTTGAAGAAAACAGGAGGGGGAAAGCTCACCACTTCTCCTCAAGATACTTAACAAATTGTAACAGAGACGAACGAACACGAGAAAGAGAGAGAGAAAAAAACTGTTGCTGGTGATGAGGAGGAAACTGCGGAACACACGCATAAAAAAACTTTGACAAGACTTTTGCTTGTAACTGTTGTTATTCTTCTTCTTGGCTGGCTGTGTAACGATCGCGATGAGATCGTTTAAGAGGGTCTTCTTGATGATTCGCTCGCTGATCTTTAGAAAGGAAGCCCACTTAGTTGGCTCTACCCTTAATTGTTTTTATCTCCTCTAATTTCATCAGACATTAAACGAGCCACTAATCGCTTAAGGAGCTTACTACTTGGCTTGGATTTGCTCTCTCTCCTTTTCTTTCTTTTTTCCCTCTCTGTTTCCTGCTTCCTCTGAATCCCAGACATGGAATGGTATTATTGTGATAGTGATGAGAAAAAACTGACAGTGGAGCAGTGCCACAAGAAGAGCTATCATCATCAACCAGTCATCCATCCATCCCTTTTGTTTTTCCTCCCCACTACAGTATTTTCAGGGTTTTCTGGAAAAGAGGCAGGGGGAAAGTCAGAAAAGCGGAGGAAATCGCTTCCTGATAAATGGGAATGCGTAGATGAGCAGCAATGCTCCTTCCACGGTTCTCAATGGAATGGGAACAGGGGAGAATTAGGAAAGGAGAGGAAAACACAAGTTTTTGTTAGGACGATTTGGAGCTGCCCTTGACTTTTACGTGTAGTTCGAGTTACAAAGTCAACGGCAAATCGACACAAATATTTCGCCTATTTTATTGCCGACTTTGCTGTTAATTGATGTTCAAAATGAACCTGCGACTGATTTTGCCCAATTTTGCTTTCAATTATCCACATTTAACTTTTAAATATAACTAACTTACTAAAAATAATTGCTGATTCCTCTTTAATTAGACACATCTTCCTGGTTTAAAACTACTCGCTCTAGTTTCTACTGTCGCCAATGAGTTTTCATAATAGTTTCTTTGCTTTGTTTGGTTTATTTCTACACTTTGGAAGCAAAAAAATTAAAATTGTCTCCGGCGCAGCAAAACAATTTTAACATGTCATGTTATTTAGTAGTAGTAAAAGCATTTGAATTCATATGAAATACCCTTTCCGTTTTTTACTCTAGAAAATAAAGTCATTATTATCCCCCACTAAAATATATAAAAAAAAAT
>JAQGAI010001655.1:0-14113 GCA_034696905.1 Lepidocyrtus violaceus
CTACTTGGCCAATATACTTCATAGATTTGATTTATCTACATACGTACATAACGTTTCACAAAAATTGACGATACATAGTTACTTGTACTCAATAACAACTTACTTTATCCATCGTGATTCAATTGAATGAAATCCCTCTCAACCCATACTAATCGTAAATAAAATTGGCTATATCGTCTCTTTCAAATTCAACAAAAAATGTCAGTTTCGGATTTTTTTACAAATTAAGTTGAAAAACGTCCAATAACATGATAAATACATACATACCTGTATATGCATTACATTGTCGTTATTTCTCATCTTCATTGTTACAGAGTAGGTTTTGGAGAATGTAACATTTTGTATTGTCCATTTTTTCGTTAAAATATCTACTTAATCAACCCAGCTACCTACATAGAACGAAAACTCTGTCTCTGGAGCTCATCAGCCAATTTACAATTTTTTTGTTGGAATATAAAGACAAGATGCATACGTAGCGCAGCACATCTAGCTTTTTGCTTTTTCCTGTCCTTGACAGTTTGCTTTTGTAGCTGTTTTGATAGGTAGATATTTTAGATGTGCGTACAAAGGTAATACTATTATCATGGATGTAAAGAAGAAATCAACTTGCACGCTTTGGTTATACTTGCCCTTCACAATCTGCGGCAAATTAGCTGAAGTCATTCCCTATTTGTGTGTGATCGTAAGAAAGGTGTCTTATGTTATGTTGCAACTTAACCGTATAATAGTATTAGTATATGCTTCAAGGTGGTTGAGTACAAAGCAATTCCATGCAGACAGGCGGTGAGAGAAGCTAGAAAATGAATGACTTTCCGAAAATGATTTTTTTTTGGAGGACATAAATGAATAAAATGATCTATGCAAAAATGTAATTTCTAAATTCATATTTCATATTATCTGGCCCGTGCATGGTTATAGAGTTTTGTCCTTCCTTAAGAAATTATAAGATCGGAACGAATAATTCTGTTTTGAAATTGAATTGGGAAAAATGATATCGTTGCCGATTTTCTATCTGTTTTTGGCCACGTTTGGATTGGTTTGGGTTTTAAATCGTAGAAAAGGACACAAAAAAGGACTGAAGGAACTTCCAGGTGAATTAAATTGGATCGCTTATAAATATTAGTACTTTTAAAATGCAAAAGAGTACATATTACAAATAAACAAGTTTGTTAAAAGATCTAAATCTGTTTTGGTTTTAGGTCCCCGAGGGATTCCACTGATTGGAAATATTTTCCAGCTTGGAAAATTTCCACATTTGCAATTTAATAAATGGACAAAGGAGTACGGGGATATATACCTAACCAAACTTGGCCCACAGCCGTTAGTCTCCAAAAAAACTCAAATTAAATTTAAAAAAATATTACCTAAGTTTGCCGTTATACAGTTGACGATTAAATTAAAGGAAATATAATGTCTACCTAATTTGCTGATACAGAAATGTAGTGATTTCGAATCCAAAATGGGTGAAGGAAATGTTTTCCAACGATTCCAACTACGTTGGGCGACCTGTGATGGAAGGATTGGATATTTATGAGGATGATATTCTCGGTATGAAAATTTCAAATTTCAATGAAAATTCAAATGAAACTGAAAGGAATCAAAATTGAATGTCAAGTTCACAAGCTATCCTTAACTGTGCATTGTAGGAATTGTTAATACAACGGGGGAACTATGGGAGGTCCACCGTCGATTTTTATTGAGGCAACTTCGGGATTTCGGATTTGGTAAATCTGCAATGGAGACTCTGATTCAGGAAGAGGTGAACGAAGTCATCTCCAGATTCAAGAACAATGAAGGAAACCCCGTTAAAGATATGAAATTAACCCTTTCGTTTGCTGTCATCAATTCACTATGGTCAGTTGTCAGTCAGCAACGGTTCCAACACGATGATCCCAAGCTAACTAAGCTTGTGACCACTACCCAGAAGTAAGAAACAAGCTTAATTATTTAAATGCTACCTTAAAACAAAACAAAACGCCTACCAAAAGGTTGGAATGAAAGTGACACCAGCCTGCTTTGACTACAGGGTCGGGGAAGACATAATGGAGACTGGTGCTATCATTGCGTTCTTCCCCTGGCTACGCCATGTAATTCCCGAGTTATCTGGCTACAATGCGTTCAGAAAAGTTATGAATAACAATCGCAAGTGGTTTGAGGATATGGTGGAAGAGCACAAAAGTACCTACCAGGAAGACAATGTTAGGTGAGGAACAAGCCTAGATGAACGGGTTCGGTCAAAACTGATCAGATTTTGAAGGAAAATATAATATTTTATTATATTACATTTCTAGAGATTTCATCGACGTTTATTTAGCTGAGGTAAAGAAAACGACGGATCCAAACTCTGTATTTTATGGAGCACGTGCAGGTACTTTCACAATATGTATAGCTTTAACTTTATATCACATCTAAAACAAATGTTTTAGTTAATTTGTTACTTTTTCTACATTTTTGTCCAAGAACGCCAGTTAGTTGCCATTCTATCGGATCTGTTCTTTGCTGGGACGGATACTACCTCCTCTACATTGGCATGGGCTGTGCTCTATTTATGCAAGTATCCTCTTGTTCAGCTAAGATTACAAGACGAGATTGCTTCAATAACTAATCATTCACGAAATGTTTCCATTGTGGATAGACCAAAGTAAGTCGGATAAGTGACTGTCATTTCGCAATTTCCCTAACAAGATAAATAAATCATTTACCATTGCATTTAAAAATGTTCATTTCAGCATGCCGTACACACTTGCCCTGATGGATGAAATATTTCGTTTCTCTTCTATTGTTCCAACTGGAGTCCAACACCGCGCCCTGGAGGGGAAAGAATTTCAAGGCTACTACATTCCTAAAGATACATGGATTGTTGCTAACCTCCATTATATCCATCATGATCCGAAAGTCTGGATCGATCCACATGTCTTCCGACCAGAGCGATTCTTGGATGAAAACGGAAAATACAAGAAAAACGACAACCTTCTGCCATTTGAGATTGGTCGAAGACAATGTGTTGGGGAGACTTTGGCACGGGACACCATTTTCATTTTTATCACAAACATATTCCAGCACTTTTCAGTTTCCTTTGACCCTAACTCACCTGAACCGTCTTTGGATGCGAAACCAAGTTTTGTTCTTCAGCCTCACCCATATTCCGTTATTATGAAGGACAGATTACAGTGAAACACTGAACGCTAGTTTGTAAAATGCAACAAAATAATGTTTGGTCTAATTTTATAGTTAGGGTACACTTCAGTCTTTGTTAATTATATGAAAAACAGTACAGAATTTTCTTTTCCACTTCTCATTCATCGTATGATGTGATCCCGACAGCTCCATACATTCATTAGTGTCACGATTTCACCTTGAAAGTTTTCCATTATCATTTTATCCTTTCAACGGGATTGTAAAGCATAATGTATAAAGTAAGCAATAGCCCATTAAAAATTAGCATTTGTGTGGAAAATCCCTGTATTATCGGGTGAAAAACTAATGATTTTACAAGTACCAAGCAAGGAGTATCAACAACGTAGGCAGTCCGTCTAGCTCTGTGTATTTCTTTTCGAACTTCACACCTACCTTATACTCTTTAGTAAAAAAACAGGTTGACGATAAGCATTGCTTGTTATACTTATGCCTTAAGTTCCATATCGATCTAGTTCACTGCTATAGCCATATAGCCTGTTGAAGTGCTTGAAACTGTTTCCAGATCCAAGTATTTATGCACCTCTACCTTTTCCTAAAGTGGACGTGCTTGCTTCGCTTAAAAAAAAACTTCTGTACCAGCACAGCTTCCCTGTAAAACGTTGTAACTCGCGGAAGTGATCTGTTTCTCAAATGTTTCCTCTTCGTTCACCTTTCATTGAAGACAGGGGCAGAGCTCAACATTGCGTCAGAAAAAGAACAACGATGAGGATTGTAAAATGTTAATTTCATGACTGGAGCATGGAGACTTCTTCCGTGTAAAATTAAACAATAGTTCTCTAATAAAAACGCACTTTCCCAGAATGTTTCGTTTTATTGGATCATATTTCCGGATTAAATGTTCCATCTTTCACCAGTCCTCCCAATACACATACACATGTTTTTTTTATTTCTGGAGAATGGAGGATGATATTTACAAGTGGAAATTCTCTCCTGGGACATATTTCATGGGACTGGGCACATTAAATGAAGCAGTGAAACAAAAAATGTATAAAAATACAAGAATACTGCAAGCCTGTTTCTATTCAACTGTTTTATCCCAGCCTTACCTAGGCTGGCACAGGTTTTTCAGAATCGAAAGGAATTAACGGGGAAAGTACAAAAGAAGAAAGTAAAAATGAAAGATTAAACGAATGGAAAGTTTCCTCTGAAACTGAGATCCCTGAACAGTTCTCTTCCTTTTACTTTTAGTTTCTCAAGCAGAAGGAAGGAAAATTTATAAGTACTCTTCTTTAAAGAGAAAAAAATGCCATTGTACATTTTTTACTTTCACTTTTGAAAAAAATAAACGGAATTTTTGTTACTTCTGCTTTGCTACCTCTTTCCCTTTATTGTAGGAGAAAAGAGGTTGACTCAAGACTCAAGATATACAATGCCTTAAGGCCTAAGATACCTCCCAAACTATTATATAGCTAGAGAGATACGAGTCCAGAAATCTAAGTCAATAAAAAGAAATGTCTGAAGGAACGAAAATTCCATTCATAATGCAATGCAGAAACAGGATAAAATAATACTCTGTCTGGATACATTTTCATTTGAAAAAACAACTGTAGAGAAAAAAGGATCCAGTTTTACATGAGCTGCACTTGAATGCTAGAAGGTGAAACTATTTATTATAATGAAAAATTGGGGGAAATGGGAGAAAACAAGGTACACTCATATAGAGTGTTTCTTACTTTGTAGGAAAAATAATATTCTTTTCATTTCCCCCGCACCATAGATGCCAGGATCAGCGGAGCAAAAGAGAAAACTCTGATCTTTCTTTTTTCCAGAAGGGAGGAGAAAAAAGCAACAGATTTTTTCATCTTCTTCATGGACCGAAGGATTCCTAAATATATGTAGACTTTATTCTTGAGAGAAGTCCTATCACCACCATACCACATCCACCGCAACAAACAACTTCGCAATTCGCATTCTTTTTTTTTCTCTGAGAGAAAGTAAACTGTTTCCTTATTTTATTCCTATCTACTGGGAAAGGTTAGTGAACTCGACCGGTGGACAAGTTCTTTTTTCTTCTAGACTTTCTCCTACTTTCCCTTGGAAAAAAAAGAAAGAAAAAGTGAACAAAAAATATTTCCTTCTCAAAAATTTCCTTTTCTTACTGTTTTCGTTCTCCTTGTGTGAATTGAGTTTCTTCATGATGCTTTCATAGATGGAGGCTTTAAGTACTTACTTATATTTATGTATTTTGATATTCCCCCATGTGTTTCCCACCGCTGGCCTCTACGTCTCCAAAAGGAAAGTGTGGAGCCATGCCATGTCGGTCCATATTTCTCTGTTTCTTTTTTTTACTTCTTTCCTCTTCTCCCATTCAACTATTTGAATAGGGAAATGTTTTTGCTACAAAAAACATTTGCTTCCAGTGGGAAGGATGGAATAAATATAGAAAACTTGTATTAAAAACGAATGTAGGTGAAGGCGTCTCATATTCCATTTCCCACTTCAGTACATAGTTCTTTTTCTCCCTCTTTCTCCCTTGTTAGTATATGAGCCATTACAGGCCTTCATTTTTTCATTATACTTTCCCCATACTAATATGCAGTAATATGGTTGTGAAGGATGTTTAACAACGTGTAGTACAAATATGTCGTTTGGCACTGGAAAGTGGAGACAGGGAGCCACAAAAAGAAACAATCTACAAAAGTAGTACGGCTCCTCCAACTACGGCAGCCCCGTCGTCCTTTGTCCGTGTTGTTGTTCTGGGAGTCTTTGACTAAAAGCAGCTTTCTCTTGTCAGGAACATTATTAGAAAATTTAGGTCAGTGAGGACTCTCTCCCGGTAGTAGTACCTACACACCTGCCTTACATATTTGTAAGCTGTTTAGACTTTCGGCTTGACGAGCCTTTTCCACCTTTGTGAAATGAAAGAAAATTCAGCAACGTCGCGGTGCCGTGTTTTCCCTCAAAGGGGAGATTGATGCTAGTCATCAGAGAAAGCTTTTGCTTTATTTACTTGGGAGGACTAAAAGCAAAATGTGTTGTGGTGTGTGCAATGACTACATCCATATTCCATAATATATGCCCCTTGATATTTGAGACAACTACACGTTATTCAGTACAGCCCAGTATGTTGGAGCCTTGGAACAAGTTGAGTCTTCCAATTTTTTGGATAGCGATGTGTTTTACTTTTATAAACCTCTTGGCAATTATGGGACATGTATGCATTAATGAATGGGAAAAAAATGTAGCAAGTCGGAGGAGTTGTTAAACGGACTGTTTTCTCTCGCAACTAAGCATAGCCATACCCATACCTGCTCGCTCATAAAGACCCTCCAAGATCTTAAAGGAAATTGTACGGATACTTAAGCACCGAACCACTACAAGAAAGTTGCAACCGTTGGCATGCTGAGCGGGCAACTTTCTCTTGATGAACACTTTTATGTTGCATTTTGGCTCGTACCCGTAGTACTATCCGTATAGCTTAATGTAGGAGCGGAATGTGGACCGTTTTCAATTTTAACTTTTAATATTTCAACCTTCGTTATTTTAACTCCTATCCCCATTTTCGATTAAAAGTTTTGCAAGCACGATTTTTTTTTCTTTCAAATTTGAATTAAACTTCAGTAATTGCTTTTTCTCGAGAGAAACTTTTTTTAGAGAGAAAATTGCTTGATTTATCTCAGAAAAACTGTTGAAGTACATAAAATTGTTCCTGCTTTGATTTTGATAGGTAAATTTGAATACTTTCCTTTTTCTGAATGCCAACAGGTAAAGCATTTTGTGCCGGTTTCTTCCAAAAATAAAGCTTATTGTGACCTGGAACTAAAAAAGTACAAATTTGTTCAATCAGGAAAGTATTTGCTTAAGAAAGGAGAATTTAATGGAATAAAAAAAGTTTGGCTAGTTTCCTCCATTTTTTCCTTTCTTGGAAAGCTGCTCAAGTTAAAGTTGGTAGTTCCGTTAGCAAATGTTATGTAAGTAAAGGAATGAGACATTCTTTTAAAAATAAAGTTTTTCTTTCTTTTTTTTCATAAAAATAAATTGCAGTTCACCTTCCTTTTTCCTTCCCTTCCCTTCTCTTCGATACAATGAAGATGAATAAGAGAACAGAGAGTTGGGAAAATGAAAAAGTCGTTTTGTTGGACTAAAAGAACAAGTTTTTTCCAGTGTTAATTTCCCATATGTGCATAAATCACATTTAGACGGTTATATAAAGCAGCTCATTCCTTACCCTAGTGGATCCTTTGTCATGTGGAGTGCCAAAAAGGGAGTGGGCTCCACAAATCTTGGTTAGTGGAAAGGAATGTTACATCGCACGAGCAGAAGAACTGTGGAGAGGGGGGACTAAAAGGGAATAACATAAGGTTCAATTGAGGGCTGCGGCAATGTAAGTAAGTATCTATACTTATTAGGATATTTTTAGAGAAAGCCTGCGGTAGTATCCTTCCCCATTTTTTGTATCAAAACGACATCAACGCTTCATTAAGGATAACATGGCATGTCGTTGTTCTCGCGTTGAAAGTAAAAATGAAATGAAATATGTGAGTTCACTTCCCAAATCCCATCTTCATTCCCTTTTACAAAATGAACGTCCAAAGAAACAGGTCAGGAAAGAAGCGAGAAGAAGTCATTAAAGAAAGTAATGAAGAAAAAAGGTGAGCCTGGACAGAAATAGAAATTCATAGTCTGTCAGTCATATGAGTCTCCCTTGATAGCTGGAATGCCAACAGAAACGAAAGGAAACATAAAACAATGATATACGACATATGTGGAAGAGAAATCATTGTTTATGGGAAATTTGAAAGGGATGATAGTACAAATGAAGAGATACTATATTTTACTCCCTGAAGAAATGCGGTTTGTAAATTCAAGGACATACCTGGTTGCACCAGTTTTGCAAAAAGTTTGAACTGGAATTTAAAAATAATGCCAATATCACGGTACAATTCTGACTATTATTTGATGTTGTTTGTGATACAGACGTTTGTTGACGAGGGTTTTCTGTATTTTCATTAATTTTTAAGCTTTTGTTGAACCCTTCATTATTTTCTCCTGTTTAACTCCATAATTTACAATCCAAAACGAAACAAACTTTTTTATACTGCATAAAGTTCATAAGTTTATCTTTAGGAAAATTAAACCAAAGTCGTAAGAGCCGTATGAAACACAAAACACAACTCATCTCACCGTCAGCTCTGTGTATTAAGCACTAACATTTAGGAACTCTAAATTGTAAAGGGAGGGAAAGTTTTCTCTTATTACTGATGTACTTGAGTAATAAAACATGACCATAACTTAATTCCCCATCTCGTGTTTTTCACCACAAAGGAAGAATTGGATGGGAAAGAGACCTATGAATGAACTCATGAACTCCATAAAAAGTGCAATATGAGTAGTATGAGGCATGAGTTGGAAAATTTCTGATTAAATTTCTCTTCTTTATCTAAGAAACGACGAAATTACGAGAGAACATATCTTTCGTGGATAAAAAACCGGTTTGGTATGGACTATGGACATTCCTACAACGGACAAGCTAACACATATAAATATTACCAATCCGCACCTTATCATTAATTTTCGACAATTAGACACCTGACTGGACAAAAACGCACACCAAAAGGTAAATAAGAAATTTATGAAGAGAATGTCTAATGAACTAATACGTTTTACGCTCGCCGGTGGTTCAATATTAATCAGATTTTATCGGCTCAACCCATACAAAACGTTCATTCCGGGATTCATGAATGACGACGATTGTTGGTGATACAAACAGACGTAAGTCACGCTATATTTACTTTTGATGGCAGGAAGAAATTATGGGGGTCTGCAAAATTTAAATATTTATGCAGCCCCGTCCAATATTTACTTACGTAATAACCAAAAAATTCCATTGTCAACAGCTGCTAACCGAGCTATAGATAAGTATAAGTACACAAAATAATTATTTCGGAATCCAGGGATATCCAGGCAAGGGTTGACATAAAATCGTTAAATTTTATTACCCAGCCTATGGCTTTTTTTTAGTCAATTTTATAATGCAAACTTCCATAATGTCGAGTTACGGCAACTCGGTAATTGATTTGCTTTTCTGTCTTATTTTTTTTCAAAAGGAAAATTACTCGGCTCATTACACCATTCTTTCTTCAGCGAAGGGAAAGTAAACCATTTCATGAACTTGTTGAAAGAATTTGCTGTAAAAACTCTTTCTTTAAAAACCAAAGAAAACTTACAATTTGAAAATTGGGTCTGGGAAAGCTCTCAATTCAATTTTCTCCACGGCAGTATCCGCTACCCGTTGTTATTCATATGATGAGAAGTGAACAGAATTGGACAAACTTAATAATGAAATGTTTGTCACATTTTCCTCTTCCCGGTTTGCTTGCTTTGTATACAAGGCATAAGGAAATTGTATTCCTCCTTCCCATTTTGCCCTCCATTCCTTATTCTGTTAAATACCTCGGAATGATTAGGTACACTGTTTGCATTGAGAACACGGTATTTTTTAAAGAGGTCTGCAGAACTACTTTGGTTCTCCAGTGAATTAGGGAAAATAGTAAAGACTTTCGTCTAGTTTTCTAATTAAATATGTTATTTGCTTTGAGCAGAATAAGGTTTCAAAATATACATATGAGCAAGGACGTACTCATTTTTGAAGTAGGTCACTCGAGTTGTCGCCGCTGCAGCTAGCACAGTGCCTGCCTACTCTATTTTTACCGGTAAAGTAGAACCAAGCCGGCTTCGCTTTACAGTTTTCCCTGCGAGCATAAAATCTGCTTCTCTCCACATTTTAATTTATATTTGGGAGAAGTTTTCTGGAGTGCTTCATACTTAAAACGTAAACTAACTCCAATCCAATTTACTCTTCTTCCTCTAAAAAAACGTCTGCTTGCGTTCCCCACTTTTACTCTTGTGCATCATCCCAGCCTGCTCCAAAAACTCGGAGGAGCATGTAAGCACAGAGGCATAAAAATTGATTGTGTTCTCACTTAACACATATAATATCTCCTTGAAATTGGACACGAGTTTGAGAACTCTAGAGAGCGTATCATGTCACCATTATATCTCCTCTCATTTTATGATGATGACATTCTACACCTTTTTCACTTGCTGCTTGGATGTGTAAAAGAAACAGTGCTAAACAACATAAAATGGATAGAATATAAATGCATAGCGTATTAGGATGGGACATAATATGTGTATATGTTTTGGAAGAATATATTTTTTTTTAGCTTTCCACCGTCACCTGTCATAAACATCCGATAAATAATGCAGTTTACTTACACTTTCTCCATATAAAAGCTGGTATGGATGGCTCGTTATGATTATATTTTATGTAATGGCTGCTTTCACAAAAATAATAAGTTTGGAGAGATGGGTAAGAGCTATACAATATGCTGGTGGGTATAACTACCCATATATGTAATGTTTTGTGTGTGTAGTTTTTAATATCTTATTTACTCTAGTCCCCCTTCTACTTTCATCTTTTTTTCGTCCATAATAATAATAACTATTCTTATTACAGCTAAAAGTGTCAAAGCCATATACTTACAGATATGATGAGGAGGAGTGGAATGAACGTTATTAACTCTCACTTTCTCTTTCGATCCTTTTTTCCTTTTACTTCTTCACTTCAACTTCACTTCACACAGACATTGACATTTCTCCCCCGTTTTCCTTTCTGATACTTTCCCGTGAAAAATATATAAACCGATCCCGTTCACGCTTTCTCTAGCTCACTCTCACACTTGTATCAATCAATCAGTCAGTGTTGGTGCGTCGATATGGAATTAGATTGGAATTGGAAGTTGATGGGGAAAGTGGGTGAGAGCATTGCTAATTCATTGTCGGACGCAAAAAAAAACGTAGAGAGAAATAAATATCCGCGTAAAAACAGGTGTACATTGATTTCGATCACATAGTCCGCGAGAACACAGGTTACCGATATTGCATTTTTATTGGAGTTTTCTTTATTGGCCGGTTTTTATATCCTTTTAAGAGGGGTTACCGAAAAGAAATCACACAAAAGGTTAAATGCTATATTTTAGTATTTGCTCACTTTTTTCCCCAGCAGCAAACACTGTATAGGTACTGCACTGTTTCGTTTCCACCTGTCGTATGAGCCGAGTGTACTCGTGGTAGAGTGTATGCTTAAGGAACACGTGTATTACTTTCACTGCTTTTGTGTTATGGATCCCCTTTGGAATAATTCTTTTCCTTAAAACTCAGAGAGAAAACAGTTAGCGTATTATGTATTCAAAAGAGAGTAAAGGATAAAAAAATCTGCCATGAGAAATGAGAGGAAAATGATTATGCTTTATACTCTCTGAACTGAAGTAAAAAGCTTCCCCTTTCTCGATTTTCTCTGTGGAATACTTAAATCCTTTGTTGAACAGTTTGAAAGGAATCTGAGCTGCTTGTACTTGTTTGTGAAGGAGATTACCGGTAATACTTAAGTTATTATAATGATTTTCCTTGTAGCTTGCTCATAGCTAATAATTCTTCCCTCGAAAAAAAAAATGTAAATAAATAAGTAGGTAAGTGAACCAAACGATTTTGAATAATGTTGTCGTCTTGAGTGAGTTGGTGAACAAAGGAAAGTAACAAGAGTGGTAAATGTTTATAAACTGAGCTTAATTTTTCTCTCTTGATATTGATGATAAATTTCACTACCAACTTTTGTCACGCTATCCCTTGATTTATACGCAAATTGGGAAGTGTGTGCACAAGCCCGGGGAAAAAAACAGTTGATCTCTATCTCTTATCCCATGGTATGAAATGGGGACAGTGTGATCGTAAAATGAAAAGCCACCGAGGGAGTCCGCAGTCACGAGGTAAAATGCCTTTTTGTTAAAATGTGTTAGTCCAAGTGGAGTCAATGGACATACAGAACCCGGTTAAATATTTAGGCTCTGTTCTCACATTACATTACATTACACTCTTGGAACACCAAACTGTACTCACTTTCTCCTCTCCTGAGTTAAATTGAGTTTTGTGAAAATTATATTTTATTATTATTACCAAACAACTGGGTTCACACTGGCATTGGCCGGCTTAGCGGGAAGAGAAGGGGAAAGTGAAACTCAGTGGAACTTTTTTCTGCTAATATAAGGGCAACATATGGAAGTAATCACACACGACACGGCAGTCACGTCCCCAACAACAAAAAGTGTTTTGCACACTCTTTTTTTTGTTTCTAAAGGAGAAAACTATTATGACGAGAAGTATGACTGGAAGTCATGGTCAGTGCTAATGGAATGAGAGGGTTTCTTCGCGTGAACCGTTTATCCATGTGGAGCGATCGAGCCAAGAACAAATTTCCTTCTTTGTACATATATACAATTGACAGATCTTGTCCATAACAAAAGCAAAGTTTGGGACAGACACCAGAGAAAATTGTTAGGTGAAAGCTCAAGAGTGACTAACCCCGTTCTCCTGGGTGGCTGAAGATTTTCATGAAACAGTTGGAGCTCTTGGGTTGGAGTTGTGCGGGTAAAGAGTAGAATGAATGTGGTAGGGACTAGGACTACTACACATATTACATTTGTGCAAGAGAGTAAAAGATCCGTAAACTACCTTTCCTTGTCCTCTACACGGACAATACAGAGGAGCGCCTACTTTAGACGTTTTGGACTACAAGCCATATACAGAGCTGAGGCTTCACTGCGTCTGGTTTGCTTGGGGATTCTTTCTTGCTTTCACTTGTACAGAATATTTGCTTGATTTTTCCTTCTTCTGGAAACGGGAAGCTCTCAATACTTGTCACCTTCCTCTTCGTAATATGTGTACAGACTGGAATGATCAGAAATTTTTTCTAGGTTGGCTCCGTTCTTTCTTCCTTCGCTTATACCGTTCATTTTTCAGAGTAAATTTTCCTGCTTGAAGTTCAGCATGGGAAAAAAGTTTTTCCAGATGCATGGCAGCGGCTCGGCATGAAGGAGGCAAAATACGTACTATATAAGTAGGAGGCAATCCCAATAACGCTACTTTCAGCATAAATGGCTCTGGAGAAAGAGGAAGTGGAAAGCTGCTAAAGCCCATAGAACCTACCTTATAGTTACTGCTGCGCCTACTACAACTACGGCTCTGCTGCCTTCTGCCTTTCGGCTGGAATCGTAACGCCGACTTGGATGTTGCTGCTCAGTTGATTTTTACCATGTTTGGGTAGGCAAAGGCACGGATTCCTCTTACGAGCTAATAGTTCTTTTTATTGTTATAGTCATGTGCTGCTATAATGGGCCATGCTCAAAGGGCGATATAGGGATAAGCATATTAGAATTAGTGGGGCTCCAACTCGGAGGGTAATAGAATTGAAAATTCATCTAAAATTCTAATTCTCTGTAATGATGTCGGAATCAATTCAAGAAACAACATGCATATTGTGTTCCCTCTTCTCCTCCCCCTCTCCTCTCCACTCCAATCAATAAAGGTGAAAAATTGGGAACGGTAATGGTAATGTGTACACATTTGGTTATTTATATTGTACTTATGGCTGGGGGAATTGGGAATGATGATGTCATATCAAGTTTGCTCACGGCTAGAATTACATTCAATTTAAATTGACTGTAGGTGGTCGTATATGGTTTGACCTGGTTAGTAAATTAATTTTACATCATCCTCATCACAGGTCAATGGCTTGCCGGAGGGGGGGAAAAATAGATACCATATTCCCTGAAGGTACAAAAGTTGAATCGGAGAGTAAGAAGCAGTACAACAAATGCAGCTCACTCTCACTCACTACTGTGTTCGGTTCAATTGTTCCCCTTTTTCCATTTGGCGGATTCAAATTTCCTGTAATTTCATCCACCCATTCTATTCAATATTCTATTCAAGTCCATTTTTTTTATCCAGCTTCCTCCTCCCCATCATAAACGTTTGCCGGTCTAACCTAGCCTGACCAGACGTTAAGCATATGTAAGCCCATGAGGCTACTGCTAAATATTGCTGAGTTTGGACCTTCTCTGGGAGCAAAAACAAAGTA
>JAQGAI010001656.1:0-14106 GCA_034696905.1 Lepidocyrtus violaceus
TAGAGTCCCGTCCCAATTGCACTGAAAAAGGGATTCTTTTAAAAAAATGTGTCACCTCCTTAATGATATTGCTTCAGCTACCAATTCCACCATGACATGGTACAAAATTCCACTTCAAAAACATTTTTCCAAAAATGCCCTTCTCACTTGCAGAGGCACCTATTTACATTCCTTTGTCTATCTAACGCAGCTTATTGCTAATTTTATCCCTGTAAAAACTTCATGTTCTTTAGAGTTACGTACAATTCATAATAAGTTATATGATCTGTAATCAAAATATTTACTTATTTTTCATCTTGCGAAAGCCCATTTAATAGCGTGAGGAGTGAGGACTTGACTTGTGTCATTATTAAACTCTCTACGGTCCATCATCATCCTCCTTACATTTTTTTTAGTAATGAACAACCTTGAGTTTTTTTTCTCTCGCAAAAGTAATATCAGTAGCTAGCACCGCCTGCAATAATAATAATACTTAGACATTGCTTCAGCATTTAAAAATATCTTTTTCACCAAAAAAATCTATTGCGTAATCCTACAACTGTTTCCTCTCATTTACTAACCATCATCATATCATATCTCCCTCTCAAGATTTATTTCCGTCGGGGTCGGGAGGTAATGATAAAAGTCATGTTTTTTGAAATCTTCAAAATGGAAAATAAAGATTTTTTTTAAAGAAAAATATCTTCAACAATGAAATAAAGATAAAATTTGAACCAGCTGTACGATTCTTGTATGACTGGGACCACATCATGTTTCATGTTTCACGAAAATCTTTTTATACGCTCATTATTGTGTGTTTGTTGATCTTAATGAACTTGCCCATAACATACAAATTGGTTGTGTGTAAATATGATTTGTATTACAAGGGATGTGTCGTGTACTCTTGTACTTTATTATATAAGAGGGAAAACAATAGGAAAACGTATTGCATGAAATTCCACTTTACCTTCAACACTTTATTTTTGTACCCCTGCCCAGTGAATGCGAATTCCGTACTTTTATAAATGAGCCTCCTCAGATTTTTTTCGTGTTTTCAACGAGATAATGAGAAATTGACATGTGATGGGGAAGATGACGACTTCTTCAATAACTTTTTACATAATGCTGTCAGTAATCAAGGGGAATTTTGAAACATCTTGAAAGATATTTTTAATGCACCTATTGTACCAAACAGTGAGGGAGAGAATCGAGGGTGCTGGTAATTTTTTGAGGGTGTCCATCCCTCCTACCCATTTAGATTTTTTTAAAAAGAAGTATAAAAAATTGCTGTGGGCAATGCCAAGCCTATTTTGACAAAAAAAAATTAGGTCTTATCATTTGTCTGAATCAATGTACTATCCTGTACAGAAAAATGGGTAATATTAACCGGTGCATTGGACTTTGAGGCAAAGGGAACAAATTAAGCACAGGTAGGGCTAAATGGATGGATGTGCAAATGAGGAAGAAGAAAAAAATCAAAGAAAGCATTTTAAGCTGTAAGCAATCAAACGTTGTGTACGATTGTAACGCATTGTTTTCCAAATTATGTAACATAAATAACATAACATGATATAAACCATGATGTTCCTTCGATTCATTCAACAAAATAACAAGATAATTTATTAATTTGTATTTTAAAGCAAAAGGAGAAACTTACAGGGCCAGATTTCTTGTTGGCTGCAACCGTGAAATCGGGACAGAAGGATAGATCCTGAGAAAAAGAAAAAATACACATAATTATGTAAAAAAACATGTTACACATCAGCATGTCATTAGGAAAAGGAAACATATTTAAACAAAAACAAATATTTTCTTGTAGGATGGAAAATGGTCCTCTTGAAATACGAAACGTTGAATAAATTTCCATCATTATTTAATTTTCTCTCGTAAACCCTCACATTAAAATTAATTGAATAAAAACAAATATTGTCATGATTTTCGGAGATCGCATAAATATATGAAGGCAGTAAACCCAGAAACGACATTTTAACCGTAAGACACCGTAAATCAATCAGTGACGAATTTGTTCCTCTCATTGTTTGACAGACAGTTTCTGGCAGAACGGATGATCAGTTCGATTTCAAACAAAGTTTAACAGATTTGCAGCTGTCTACCAATTTCCTGGCATCAAAAAGCCAGCCATTCAACCAAGTCATAGTTTCTGTCTAACTGATTTACAGTCTCACTAGTTTTGAACTGCGCATCATCAACCATGATCATGATCATCCTTCCCGTATAAAGGTTTCAAATTGCTAGGCGTGTAGCAAGCTCTACAAAAATCTATGCAAAACATTTTAAAACCATTTCATGCCAGAAGAATCTTTTTTTCTTTTGCACACGCCCTTAAGTGCTAAACGGTTTTTATCGTTGAAATCATGAAATGAGCACTGCCGAAATGAAAACTGGCACAGAGATAACAACGTCAACAAGCATCTTTTAATCTTTCAGGGACATGATATCGAACTTATCACTCTAGATATGTATTATTTTTTTAATGGGAGATTTTAAAACAATCTGTTTATGGCAAGCCATCATTTTACATTTTGTCATTGAACTTTCCTTCCGTCCGATTAGATTTGAATTGCTTTCATGTGGTAAATCAGACCCAATCCATTTAAATTGATATCGCATCTGGTGAGACTTTTTTTTACTACGAAGCTGACCTAATCGACAATTAAATTAAGGTCACTCTTATTATGTGATTTTTAGGGCTTGCATAAAATACGATAATGTTCTTTTTTTCTGACTGGCTGATAATTAGGTAAGACATCGGCAGTTGATTGTAATGCTATGAGATGGTATCGATGACAGTTGAACTGTTTGAGACAGGACAATTTGTCTACGAAAAAACATTGCAGCAATTCGTCCCTAAAATTAATTGGTATTTAGCTCAAGATAAATTATCTTCCTTTTAACGAGTAGCATATTATATGCTACTTGGCCGATGCGAACCATCAAACAACTTTTCAGTTCTAGTTATTTTCTCTGACAATGAAAAGACATTAAAAGAAGCCCCAACCATACAATTTTCTCATCTTGACAAATAAATCAATTAGACTCACAAGAGGAGGACACCAAACCATTTTACAAGAGTGACAGCCCTGCTTTTAAAAACTTAAAAAAGATGTTCACTTAATTCATCATTTTTTTCTTGAGGGGTTATATGGGTTATTTCTGCCATGAAAGATGAAAGGAGGAGGGAGGGATGATGATGATAGTGCAGATTATTTCAGTTGGTAATTTACTGTCAAGGAAAAAAGTGTCCTTTAAGGTTGCTGATGCAAGATTCAAAGCAACGCCACCCATTACAGAGGCCACATTATCTGAAATTGCATCTCAAATAAAATAATTTTTCTTTCTAAAACGAGAAAGTTCCAACATCATCATTATTAATATTATTTAACATTAAAAAAGTTAAATCCACAGGGGAAAAAGAAGAAGAGTAATAAACGGGTCTCCTGCTAAGAATGCTTAAAACTTAAGATGCTCATCATAGTCATCATCATCGTCAGTGCGAAATATTTTTGCAGAGTGCTTGCATAAATATTGCATAACCTATTCGCAGGAAAGATGACATGGCTGGTGGTGCTGGTGCGTTGAGATTTGCAACACCACAAAAAAATAACAATTCATTAGCCGTCAATAATGCAAATGCAGTTGTCGAATGTCTCTAGAGACAAAAAGAGGTTTTCCATAATGAAATGATTGTTCAATTTATCACGGTGGATAAAGAAGGGATAGATTAGGGTTAACGGTGGTGCTGATGATAATCAATATATTATTGATATTTGATTAGTTGACTTACGCAAAGTGCACTGACGAGTGCTTTGGCGAGGGGTAAGGTGTCCTCATCTTCTTGAGGTTGGCCACTTGGAAGACTTGACCAGAAAAACGAGCGCCAGTCCGGGTCCTCAAGCATGTAGGGGATGATGCGCGTCAGGAGGCGAACGCAATTCAAAGCTGTGAATTTATTAAAAAAATAAAAATTTAATGAGTCATTAAAGAATTTATTCAAGCTCGATTTAGAAAGAAATATGCTTATCATCACTATCGTCTCGTCTTCATTTTTAACGTCTAATTGTAAGCCGTCGACAACATCGGGTTTAATAGTTTTGCAAGTTGCAAAATAAAATTATCAGCCCAAGTTTAGCCACATACTTGGTGGTGGTGACTGGGTGAAGTAGCTCTTCTTATCAATGCACCATCATAAAATATCTAAGCACTTTTTTATTTAATTTTTTTTTCATGGGAGGTTTCACCACGAAAAATCGCACTCTCCTGTTCACTACTACTTTTATTGCTTCATTGAGAAGCAGGTGCAAATTCAAGTGAAATATTATTTCTCCTTATCATCACTCGTTCGTTCGTACGAATTTTACGATGTGATCGTCGTTTTAGAAAAGTAGCAAGTCAGCATTTAAAACCGTAAATAAAACTGAAGTTAAATTGGGTTTTAAACTTCGGATTGATGCTAAATGTAGAATGCAGATGAGATGTTGGATTGCTCCGGTGAGTTTTGTTTAAGCCTGTTTCTAAAGTTGGGCGAACAACGGGCCCTCGCGTGTAAATTTCAAATTTTTATTGCCCATACAGTAAAGAATAGCCAATGTCAAGTGCAAGTCCTGTTTACACCTTGACAATTTGTCCGTATAAAAACTGTGCCATTATTCATTCAAGTCGATTGCTATTCCCATTCCATAAAAACGTACTTAACTTATCATCATTTAATATAAATTTTAATGCGTTTTTAACCCTCTTCACCATCCTCACCCCTTTTAAAACTAAACAAGAATTAGGCAACCATTTGCTATATTTGGGTATCTAATGTGAGTGAATCTGTGTGGCTCTCGTCGATCTCAATCTACTTTTTCCTATAAAGGAATTCACTTCTCACCTTCATCTTAATCAAAAATCAAAATCACGACGACAATTAGTTTCCTTAAAAAATAAGTACCTAAATGCCTACATATGTGACATGTGTGTGCCTGTGCCACATGTTCCAAAATGGAGAAGAAGGCGTTACGGAAGATGATTATCATCCTCTTGACTTCGCCTGCCATTTTACTGCAGAAATTATTATTATTATTTTATGAAGATTTATTCGGCCTTTTCCATCCCCCATCTCATTCCCATCGGGCTTGACAGATTGAATCATTGAGGATCTAGTTGATTACATAGATTATGTAGATTTCGTTGTCTTACATGAGAAAACAAATGGGACTGGGTTAAAAGGCTAAAGCAACAATCAACAACAATGCTCAAATATATTTTAACAATTTATGCATTGAAAAGGCGTGCTCATCTTCAATGTCAACGCGGCGCTACATGGATGGATATAGAATTATGGATGGTCGTTCACTGCTAAACTCAAAAAAATTGCGATCTTGCTTTGCTTTGTATTGTTAAAATAAAATATGGACAGTGTAGAAAACTCCACTCTTGAGTTGACTTTCTGAAGGCTCGGATAAAGCAAACGATGAACTGTTACAGTGACTTGTATGACAGGGCTAACGCTGATATGAGCCAACCCCTTACTTTGTAATTTACAGCGTTTTGTTGAAGGTGGACTCATGCTCGATTCACTAGCCACTGTAAACAAGCGTAAGACAAAAGGATTTTCATTATGTAATAACAATAAGTGATCATTTTGTTCATACTCATTCATATACATTGAAGAAGGTTAAGCGTTCCACCTGTTTAAAGTAATAGGACTTTTTATTGTAAGGTCAAGCGTAAGAAAAGGCGATGGACGCTGGGACAATTGAGAATACGTTAGCATGCTTATAACGTAAGCATAGTTATAAAGGTAACTGAATTCTGATAAGGTTGCACAATTAGTCAATAAAAGGGATAGGAGCCTTCCTGTCGCGTATTGGCGGTTACTTAATTGTAGCCTATGTAGTTTACTCCACTGCATATGTAAATTGGGCGGTTCTGTTTTGAGAAAGAAGGGAATCTTCACGTAAGGATAGAAGTAAGAGCATTTTCATCAAATATGAATACATAATTAGGAAGGAATGGGTTTCATATATGAAGGGGATAAGTACAAATGTGGCTCTAAGGCACGTTCTTAAGTCAGCGGAGGAACGAATATCTAATTCCTTTTTGTGAGTTAAAATCTGCCGAAAGAGGCAAAAGTAGGTTTTAAAGATGAATGATTTTTTTTTGAGAGAGAAAATTACCGGTTTGCTGATCTTGTTGAGTGCGGCAACTCGTGTCCACGGCTTTAACCAACTTCTCGACAGCTTTGTAGCAAAGCGTGGCCAGGTTGTTTGGAGACTCATCCCGCAATTGCCGTATCTCTTGTGCTGGTATCAGGGTGAAAACATCCTGAGGACTGTCGACGTTATCAGCCCAAAATTGGTCCCAGAAGTCTTCGTCGCTGGGATCGATGGGCTGTTCATAGAGTAAAGGATTAAAAAATAATTTAAATATTACGATTACGACATCACAAGTAAGTCCACAATTTCCTATGCAATTTTTTCCCCAATTATATTTCTTTTCTTACCCTTGTCTTGGTGGATAGCTCCACAAAGGCCTTCCTAAAGTGCAGTTTCGTATCTGCATTCCCCATGATCACCACTTCCTATTTAACTTCAACTTCCAACTACTCTGATGATATTATGCAAACTCACGTCGCATTTATATAAAAAAAATTGCTCTTTCCAAAGAACTAAATTCTCACATATCCATCTACAGAAAATTTTTATCCATCACTTTTTGTTTCCATTAAAGCACAAACAGCCAACAGCTGCTGTAAAAATCTGGAAGCTACTCCTCCTCCTTTCTCCCCCGAAAATTCACTACCTTTTCATGTATTCCCACACTTCCAAATCCAACTAACGTCACTTGATATTCCAGTCAACACATTTTTATCAGGAAAGGTAGCTTCAAGCGAGTCACTTTATTTGCAGAAATCTCATTTAAAACAACAAAATATTTAAAATATTTTGCAAATAGTTCACGTTCAACTACCTACTCATCCAAACTAATAATTTCTGCGTAGATGTAAGTGTTAGCCTAGCCTACAGCCTGGAATTTATATCCAGCAGCTCACATTTTATTCCCAAACGACTCTCTCGTGTAGAGCTACACTTGTAGTATTATCAAAAGCAGGTATCATTTTTTTTATTACATATTACACAAGAGAAGGAATAGTTTCTGTTCTGGGTTCTCCCCCGGAAAGGCTAATAAAAATGCGCTGCTCTGCTGCTAAAGCACACGCAAGCGTTTTCCATACGCTATCGATCTCTTCCAGCAGCTTCAGTCCTGATACTGGTCGGTCGTCGGTCACACAGTTTTCCACGCTGCTGTTCCATCCACAACAAAGTACAAAGTGAAAAAAAACATTTGCCTTTCTCTCCAGCAGCCAGATTCCAGATTGCACATTTGTTGGCTTTGGCTTACATGCTTCCAGGTTGTTGCGGTTTTCCCTTCATATTTCACAGTTCTTCTTATGTAAACGAAATGATTCCAGAAACTATTTTGTCCTTTCCTTTTCCCCCATATAGCACCACAAGACACTTATTATATCACCAGAAAGCTTATAATGATGATGATGATGACAAAACGTTCCAGATTCTCTTTTGCAGACTCGGGCCAGCCCACCTATTCCATGGCTGAATCTTATGAATGGAAGCAACAACTGAACGTACCTGCACGTAAAAAAAATTAAACATATTCCATTAAACATATGGCAAGGTAAGATAAGCTGGGGTATGCATGCATTATGCAATCCAACTGCAATAATATGCTTAAAGACATGACATTATTGTAACAAACATTTTTTACTCTCTCCCATCTAGTTCATTATTTTGCTGGGATCATTATTCTATCATTCTAAGAGAGAAGGTGTGTGCAAAAAAATGCCAGGACGGCTGCGACTTTTTTTTTAGTATGAGAAGGTACTAACGACATTTAACGAAAATGGGATTGCATTTAACTGACTCAGTGCATTCGACATTTCAATAATATGTAATGAAATTAGGAGAGTACCCTCTGGTATCATTTTATATTAGCAAGCACATTTACCTCTCTTGATATGTATCTGTCTTTTATATTTGAAAAAATAAGTGTAACAAATAACAAACAACATTGTCGTCACCATCATCATACCCATCACACTATATCATGATAGGATTATGACCTTCTCTGTAGAAAAAATCATTTTCAATCCAGACAATAAGATGAGAGAAGGACTCTTGAGAAGTTTTTATGATGTGATGCAAATGAAAAACTGAAATGGTACCTTTTAGCATGCCTTAAATACATACATAAATGCATATAAAGCAGCAGCATCATGAAACCTTTTGGATATTGGATGATTGTTGTGAACTAATAAATCCCACGTAACAGTCAAACATTCTGAGATGATGATGATGGGATGATATTTATTGGTACGCAAAGAGGTACGGAGAAGAGCTAAGATGACTGCCCCTCTTTCATTAAGCGAAGCAAGGCTGCTTGATTATGTCAGGTATTTTTTATTTTTTAATGTGGAAAAGCAAATGAAATTTATTTGTAAATGAATGGAGTGTGCCATTGCTATTATCATTGTGTTATGGATATGGAGAGACAGACATACATGCATATTGTTAGTGTCACAGTCGTAATGTCGTTATCATTACGTGCATACCTATGTCAATTATTTATTTAGTTTTTTTTTGTAAGTGGTAACTAAATGTTGTTATTTTATAAGAAATACATCATATCATGTATGTGGATGATATAATCCATATTATGGAAAACAAAATGCCAAACCAAGACATGTCAGAACCAAACAGATTTTTTAATTATGTGACCGCATTTGATTCTCTTTCTTTCTGAAGTTGACGATGATGATAATGGTAATGATGTCTGTAGCTTTGCTCTGACAGTTTCCATTGTCATTATTATGTACAACGAAAGCGTGTATACGAGTAATAAAACAAAAGGGATTTGTAATAAAAACCAAGTATGCATAATGATCAGTAATATATAAATAACATATTTTTTTCAAAAGAGATTTATTTGTTTACTGACAAGCAACTGGAGTAAGTATCCTAGAGTTTGCTAGATTTGATTTGCATATGTATGACCGACCGACCGGTGTTTATTGACTTGTCTTTGCTTCATTTTTGGATTTTGTTGTTGGTGGGGATGATGATGATGGTGATAGTTGATGGTCTCTGCCTGCATAATACACTTATGCTTATGTGCCCGTCAGTCTTAATGATGGGAAGGGTTATTGTGGCTTGCTTGGAGTACGGCACCACATAACCAAACCACACGTGTAATATGAACCAAAGTAGTAAAATGAAATCAAACATGAAATCCCATCAAAATGTGTTGTCTGTGCGTAGTTTACATTGAAATAATTAAATTCTTTGAAGTTGGAGTCCCCTCATATCGAAATAATAACCTGGGCAAGGAAAGGTGCAATAGGTACAGGGAAATAAATCAGTGGCAGTGGTCAACAATCAGGACAATGCATTAAGCGTCGTTACTCTGCAAGCAAACTGCAGCCCATGCATGAGCTGACGACGACTAACGACTATCTGATCAATTGATAACAATAAAATAAAAAATCAAACTAAATGAGTAGCGCATTTTAATATAAAACTTATTAGAGCAGACCTTGCTCGGATTTATTGACAAGGGAAGGTAAGCTCAATCACAGGACATGATATGGTATGTAAGGCTGCTGAACTCTTTTTTGGGGTTCAAGTACGCACAATCTAATATTGCCCCTGGTGGCTTAATTGGAAATATGATCCAAGTAAATAATCATGATTTTAATTGGAGATTTTATTGCAATTTACAATTATGTGTGTAGGTCAAAAAGTGTAAAGTAGATAACATGGACCAACATAATAATAATCATGGATATTTATACATGGTAGTAAAATATCGTCAACCGAACCTTATGAATTCACAATGATCTATTTATTGAGATTAGTTGGTAGCGTGATAGGACTACTTTGCTGGTTATACACCTGTCGCATTAACTCTAATCAAGACGGTAATAATTTCACGGGCGGACACATTACAAAAATAAATATAGTCTATTCTAATTCTTATTAACCAATCACTGTCAGTCAGGATTATTATTAGTGATACTTTTCTGCAGCTTTGTCAATCATTCATAACAACATGATTTCATGATCATTTGCGGTCACTTTAAAAGTATGCATGTTTGTTCGTAAAAAGGTAAAACGGTTCCCGGCTAACTGTAATGTAATATGTGAATCTGTGTGCCAGCGCATGAAAAGTTGAATGTTGTTGGTGGTTAAGTAGGGAAACTAAAATTAGAATTAGTAGTTTAAAAATCTTGAAATTACACATGTCAAGCTGTCAATTAAGATTACGATTTATTTCAATTAGAATGAGCCGAGGTATGTATTTGCTGGTGAATTTTTATTAAAGAAGTTATGATGCTGGTGATGAATATGGTAAAGAAATGGGATTGGCCTAATTTTAGCAAACAGCAGGCTCACATAAGACCGTTTTTCTGTACTGCGATAAGTAGGTATTGACAATGAATGTAACTTCACTTGACTTGCATTTTACCTGTCATACCTGCCGTGCCGTACCAGACCGCGCCACGTCGCTTAAGTTGGTTTTTGTTACATTTACTTTTCAGTGGGATTAATCAGTTTAGTTCAGATTTGCACTTGCAAATAAAATCGTAACTGAGTATTTTGAATTTGCGGTTGAATGTCTTTGATGAGATTGGGGCGATAAACGGGATAAAAACAGAATGAGTAAGACGAAATCGAAACATGGGATGGAGCAAAAAGTGTGTAATTAATTTTACGCTGCTACTCTACACTACTGTGGGTGATCTAGCATTACAGATGACTGTGCTTGAATGAAAGAAGGGATATCTGAGGTGAAGGAGGTTCTGGCAAGTCAATTGAAAGGGGTTCATTTCAGCCCTCCTCCTGCATCGGACTACGACTACAACTCATGAAACAGCAATATTGACATTTTTATGGAAAGGGACTTTGAAAAATCAATACCGCAAGATTAATTTAAATGTGACATTCAACAAGAAATTGAATTTTGTGAAGTCCCAACCCAAAACAAATTACATTTGTGTACTTCAACGATGGAGTCTATTTACGCAATGTACAAATAATGAACATACGTATTATATATCTGACTGACAATGAGTAGACCTTTGGAGGAACATTATGGATCAATCCGACGGACCATAAAAAACGTCCTCTTCAGATAAATCAATATCTTACAACGCACGCGACTCTTTAATAATCAGGGTCACTAGTCACTGCTTCTGCTTACGATGTTGAAGGAAACAATATTTCCTCTCTTTCCTTTTGAGGCTTTTGAACCAAAAATCTTTTATGGCCCAATAGTAAAAAATGCAACTTCCACATTTTTTTTCAATTATTTTCTTCCGTTTTTAACAATATATGGATATAAATTTTCAACATTTTACAACATACTCCATTTAAGCACAATTAAAAAATCTCACGATTTCAAGAAATAGTCCAATCAAACGAGCAAAAAATCTGTGTAAGGTACAAGTACAAGGTAACAAATCATCGCAGCTCCTGTCCTAAAGGACCACACACTTCACCAGTTGACTTTTATTGGATTGCATCGTCCTCCTTGTCATTATTTCCATTTTCACAAAAAAAAACAAGAATTTTGTAATAATGAAATCGGAGCAAAATAAATGAAGTAGTCCAATTTTAATTTAAAGATTTCTTTAAGAAAAACAATCAAACGTTGGACGATGGTTTCTAAAGGCCAAAGTATAAATCACCATTGCATTGAGTTCGCCATATAAACCATAATCCAGCTCACAACCACCGTCGCGTGGCCTTTGAGATGATGACTGCCAAACAATTCAACGAGATCGCTTACATCATCGTTAACTGACCAATCCAAATGAGACATTAAATCATCATTTTCCTTTGTAGCGGAGCAGAAAAGGCAAAGTGAGTCCTAGCTCTGTTCATGATGACAAACATTTTCTGATCCCGTTTCAAAGAATATTTGCTGATGCATCTCCGTCCGGTAGAAGCTGACAATTTTTTTGTACTAGTATTGATGATGATACCCCAATTATTACAGCATAACATGAAATATGCAAATCTGATTTTTTTCATGTAATTGAACGGAATGTCTTGATTGGGTCAAGTAAAGCCCAACTTTTACCGGTCGGTACTCCCCGTCAGCGAAGTTGTTGCATGTTGCATTACAATTTGCAATCTCACAGCTCTTGGCTGACTTCTGACTTCATTTTTACTCCTTTACCAAGCAAACCCAACCCCCACAAAAGAAGCCGCGTTGCAACCATCGCCCAGCCGCTGCCGTCCAAACGAAAAGAAGCAATAAAAATTGTCAGCTAAAATTCCCAATTGAAAACTGATCCTTACATTTTACACGGTTGAATTGAGCAAGATCTGCATAAAAGATCTAAAACAACAGTGTTTATTGTTATCATGCTACTTACATGAAACATGACATATGTACAAGAGTATGTAGAGCATTATTAAATTAAAGCATTAAAAATTATAGGAAAAAGGAAGGATTCATGCTGATAAATTAACAACAATAAAAATATTTATCGTGTCACTTCAAGCTCGAATGCCCAAGTGGACTTTTTTACACCTTGTACAAAACGAACATAACTTTACTACACAGACTATAAAATATTATCATGTAATGAATGCGTACATTGTACATTGTACATGACCAAAATTCCCTATCAATTTCATGATTAAGGAAACTAGTGCATATAGTCTCGGGAGCTTATTGGTTTGGTTGGTCTATGGCCGAAGCTGCTGCGGTGGTGCAATAAAAAACATTAGTAATCTCACACATCCCAACAGCCCAGAGAACAGCCGGCGATAAAATAGTAATTATCGCCATGTTAGACAATAAAAGAACTACCTAAGTAAGAAAAATTAAAATGCATCTCGTGTTCTACTAATCTCTTCCTCCCCCCAAAAAATTCTTTTGAAATTAATAATAAATTTGTATGGTACATTGCCACATTGGATGGTGGGGCTGCAGTATATCATCTTGTCCGAAGGGCAGTATGTGTCCCATTATTTATCGCTTCTGTACTGATGATGAGGCTGAAGGTATCCCTGCGTATTACGTATTCGAAATAATAAATGAGGAAACTTTTTTTCGTGGGGTGGTGGTGGCAGAATTTCTATAAGACTCGACTGTGCACATGACATGATGACGGGACATGTTCATAGGAGGAGGATCGTTATTCGCTAGAAACGAAAAATGGGCTAAATATTTTTTCTTTATGCGACAGTAGAATGTGTAGTGGTGGTGGATGGAGGTCTACTTGTTTTAAGTAAAACTGTACAGTTTTGTGGCGTTATAAGGAAATTATCATTTTCGTTTTTACCGCCGTTTTTAATGAAATGAATGCAGCAGAACGATAACAATAATGCATGGAATAATTATGCAGAGTCATATCATGTCCTAAAGATTCGCCGCAGTGCAACAGTGAACGGGGTAAAAAAAGTAAGATAATATGCATTTTTACTGTCCTCCTTTGTCCGACGACGCCGTCACCCTCAACGATATCCGCCTTTCCAACCAAAAGAGATGCATATGCAGCTCTTGGACATAATGTGTCGGGCTACTTGCATGACATAATGGGGTGCAGAACTGTCCAGATGATATGAGGTTTGCAGGTTTCATGCTTCCTTCCGTTATTATCTGATACTCACGTTATGAGTCGGGGCGATATGCTGTACTCATATTATAATGTATTAAACATGTGAATTATGTATATAATACATACATAATATATATCATTCATAATGAATCATTCAGACAGCAGTGATTGATTCTAGGTCAAAATCCCTTATGGAAAATTCCCCTATAATCATAATTCCCCTGGTTTTTTGACCCAAAGACAAATTTCCCCTCATCGAAAAATTACCCTCAATACCAATTTCCCCTCACAGGAAAATTCCCTTAAATGCAAATTCTCCTCATCGAATAATTGCTTTTATGGAAGTTTCCTAAAACATCCAAAGCATATTTCATTCATTAGCGAGGTCGAGATTTTCAATTGTAAGACCATTCCATTCTAGTTTTCGCTTGTAGGCCCACTCCACAAGAATTTCCTACAAGCAAACAGCCAAA
>JAQGAI010001657.1:0-14102 GCA_034696905.1 Lepidocyrtus violaceus
AATAATGATTTTGATATGCTTCCCTGCCTCCTTCTTACGTTGGTTCGTTTGGTTTGGGTAATAAAAGGAATCGTATTTCGGAGCGAGTTACATCACATCACAATTCACAATCACTTCTTTCATTCCCATTTTATTCACTCACTATCGCGAGCCTTCCTTCACTTTATGTGATTTTTTTGGGTTGTGATGTGAGTTGTGATCGGAATAGGGAAGGAAGAAGAGCAAAAAAGAGAGAATGCAAACTTCTCATACATCGGGGCTCTGAGCTTTTTGTTTTTGTGTATAGGTTCTTCCTTCCTGGTTTTATTATTTCTACAAATTCTACACAGCTTATTTGGAACTTCGTTCTTTCTACATTTTACTGGAGCCCCTGTCAATGCAATGGTTTTCCAAACAACCAAACAAACTGACTAGATCTAGATATATTCGTTCGAATGCATGACTTGAGTGAGCATTTGATGATGCAAGACAACAACGAACCCATTCTACTTATTCTTTCGGTTCGGGGGACAGAGAGAAAAACTGTAAAACAGTAGAACGCGTAGAAATACGATCCTTGTGTTGGAAATGGAATTAGAATGCGTTGCTTTGTTGCTTTTCATTGTTCCTCCACCCTTCCTCCTCTGAGTAACAACAATTGTGAGAAATCATGAATGGAACCTGTTCTTCATAATCGATTAATTCTCTACAATTATGGCACTTGCTGCATGGAATGGGTGGAAGGAGGGGAAGGGTTGTTTTGTAAAAGGAGAACAGAACTGCCCATTTTAAAAAATGAATAGGAGGAGGTAGGGTGTTGTATTGGTAATTACATTAAAGATGTTTCATGTTTTGGATAGAAAATTATGCTGAAAGCTGGCACCAACTGTACATGGAGTATGGATGCATTAGCATTCTTTTTGGATCTTTGGAAAATTGAACGTAAAAATATTGGCTATTATTAGATCGAATATTGTTGATAATAGGATGAAGGATGTATCGTTTGAAACTTTTTTTGAAGCTAAATAATGCATTCATTTCCTCAGCACGCAATTTTTTATTCGCAATGAGCTTTACCTAATGATAATTTTTTAGGGTATGAACTTGAAAATGATGACGTTTTCCCCATTAAAGCTTCAGCCTCTAAATAAATATTTGATTTTTTACACTCTTGCTGCTCCTGACTAGAAAGAAAATGGCTGGTAATAAAAGATTTGATGGATCATCAATCGCGTCAACATTTTAACCACATTTAGCATTCATAGCACGTTCTTTTGCGACATTTGCCAAGAATCACTTTTCATTACTGGGATGGAATGAAAGAGAAAAATGGGGGAAGTCGTATCGTGTAAAAACTGCACTTTTTCCTTGTAGATTTCTGATCTATTTTAGAGGGGATTTTTTATGTTCATGCCTCCCTTTCCTTTTGTAGGAAGAAAGATGAAGAGAGAAAAAAGTGAAAGAAATGAGATTTCATGGTCGTCTCACTGTTAGTTAATTTCATTCACTAAAAACATAATTTTGATTGGGAATTGGGAGGACGAAGAAGAAGAGAAGAAGGAGGAAATTTTGGAGGGGAGCATATTGTATGGCTGTAGAATAGAATGGTGTTTGATTTGGGGATTGATGGATCTTCATCATCGTCATCATGAGTATATGATCATGACAGGGAAGGATGTGGGGTAGGGGCTTTTATGGAAACGAAGGGATTGAATAATGCAATGATGACGATAAGAAATGATGCATCATTTGGCAGAAGAGATAATATTAAGCGGAGCAATCTGGAAGTGGCACTAGAGGGATCTATGGTATGGGCATATTATGAAGAAAATTTTTCCAAACTGGGTACTGGATCTCCGTAGACGATAGACGGAGACGATAATGATGATAGCATGACATATGCCCCGTTACTAACTGCATTTCTATTTCGTTCATTTCCAGTTAAGCATATGTATCGCGATAAGAAAATGAAGGTTTTCGGTTACGTAAGTAAAGCGTGCACAGTAGTGTATGAAAATGAATGGAGCGTGTCGTCTGTCTTCCCCCTTTTAAAAGAGGAGGCTTGAGAGAAGTCAAAGGAAAAGAGTGAAAAATGTGAAGATAAAGGATAGAAATAAGGGTTTTACCACAGATACACTTCTTAATGTTGAGCTAGTGCTGAAGATTGATGGCTCCAAAAGAGGAACTGGGGACGGATTGACTAGGCTGGTTTAAGTTTAGAAATAACGCTATATATTTCATGTACGGCTAAATGGCATCAATCAGGGAGACACGCAGACAGACGGATCGTTTCATGAAGGTTACGCCATATTCCTATGGCACGAATTTGTGTCGGAGAAAATAAAATGGAAAGGAGGGAGAAAAATCAGATTTATTTTTAGTAAGGTATTTTGGATAAGAATGAATGATTTTTATTATATTTTGTTATTACATGGCTCATGTGTTTTATATTTTTTCCCTTTGTAGGTACAACGTTACAGATGAAGATAAAGCTTCCGAAATCAAAATGAAGATAAATTCTTTGAAGAATATTGACCACTCAATAAGACTCCTTGTCTTAGCCCTCCTCTGGTTGAGAACATGTTCTGGCCAGATTCCAGGAAACTCATCAAATCCCCTGCAAGTGCAATCAGGAGGGAGAAGTGCGGCTGGAGAAGATAGTAGTAGCAAGCCCATATCCCCTTCCTCAGATGTACCCGACTTTCTTTCCAGTATTAATCAGAACAATCAAAGATCTCCTGTGAGGAATCAGGAAGAGGTGGAGGAAGCCCGTCCAGTTCCTCAGCCCCAAGCACAGACACAAAGGGAGAGGCCACCTTTCACCAATTTTAACTCGATTGAAGACGAGCAAAGATCAAACGAGCGGGATAGGCAGAGAAATTCACAAGACAATAATAACAATATCGATCGTGACAGGGGGCTTCCTGGGACTCGGGGAAGGAATCAGGATGGGAATAGCAATAATGACGACTTCTTTAGCAATCGGGATCGAGTCCGGGGAAATCAGCAGGGGAGAGATGAGAACAGGCCGTTCAATGCCCGGTTCCCAACTGGCAGTCAAAATCCAGACAGGGACGATGAGCTGCCCTTTGGAAGAAGTCCAAGGCCACAGGATCCCTTCTCAAGTTTTGGGCCGGGGAGTACGAATAGGAATAGAGGGAATGGCCAGGATCCCAGACAGAGATTGCCGGATCAGGGTTTTACAGCTTTTAATACTAATAATAGTCCGCGAGGACAACAGACACCGAATTTCCCGTTTGGTGGAGGTGGAACGGTTGTTGGTGGGCCTAATACCATTTTCCCGAATACGAGGAATACTCTGATTAAGGAGCCGTAAGTCCTATCCTAAATTTTTATCATTCTATTTCGGTTTTGCAGTGCTGCAGACGGATTATTTCAAGGAAGGAAATGAGCTCATGAGAATCATGAGATGTTTCATTGAGACTTTCCACAACTTGTTTATTATCATTTTTCTAATTTCGTCCTTCACTTCTTTTGATTAAAACCAAATGCTAAACGTGTTTCTCATTTTTATCCGTACAATGTATGCTTTGCTTCGCCTTTTCTTTAGCACGTTTTTTAATTTTCGGAATGAAAGCTAAAGCTTATGAATCCTCAGACTAAATATAAACTGTCGCCTTTCTTTCGTCGGTAGGATGATGGTGTGGTATCCATAAATTTGGCATGTCCGTTCCAACCAGGCAAGTGAAATTGCAAAGCGACTCATGCAAAGATTAGGGAAATGCTCACTTTAACTTTCATAGCTGGGGAGAAACTCATACTTCCACAACTCGTAAAAAACGCTCGCTCGCTCACGGCTCACTTCAAAAACGTTTGGCTTTGGCTTGTTCGCGTAGATCTAGGTCGTGGTTCATACTGTGAGAGGAGAAAATCCTGCTTTTATGTACACAATTTACAATTTATCTGTTAGGCAAGTTTATTACTTACGCAGCAGCAGCACACGTGTTGGCAATGAAAACCAGACCACCGCTGAGCATTGTGTTCATCATCAGGATAAACGCGTGCTGAGAGACTCATAATTTTATGACATGTAAAAAAGTGACATGATCCACTTCCACTTGTCCACGTCCACCACCGCATACTTCAACTTCATCCGATGGAAAACAGTGGAAGTGAAAGTCAACAGCCTCTTGGTTAGGTTGCCGAGTATTTTAGGATCTGCACTGCGTCTGGGTTTGCCACTTGTCAGTTGCTTGTCAGTTCCAAAAAAAACTGACTTTCCATGTAGTCACGTGCGCTATACATGTGAAAATTTATGCAAGAGACATTTACACCCGCTCATTTCCATTCAATGATCAATTTATATCGTTAATTTATATCGAGTCATAGTGTGCTTTCGTATTTCCGAAATTATAGCAAATAGTAGAACAGCAGAGCTCGATGAGGTTGCATACGGTATGGGCTTTAGAAACATAAATTCATATTTTATAAACAACAATATAACTCGTTGTACTAAGAAATATGCAAAAGGTTGATGACTTGATGGATGAACGGTTCAATATGGCTTCCTTCGATCACCTTACATATTTAGCATAGGGTGATCATTCCACTCCTAATCAAAAACACACTTTATTCCTCCTTCCCTGATAAAAAGTCAACGACGGAAATAGCCAAGTGGCCATGGTGTTGGTCTTGACATTTTCGGCGATAAAAGCGCAAATTCTAGCAACCACCACTAGATTATTATCATCACCAACAGACCCAACGGAAAACGCTCTTTCTTCGCTGGAATAAAAGGGCAGTTCAGCATTATTAGCCCCGTAATCATAAAATATTCGGTAGCATTATATTATGACTAGGTCTATTCTGAGGAGAGCGTTTGCGACATTCCATCAAGCTTCTTCCTGAAAGCTCAGAAAATGAAGAAAAAATTGCAAGGCTAGCTTAAGACCGAACTTTCTACACTTTTGATATTTGATTTCCTGATTTTATTCCTTTTCATTTTTATTACCAGAACAGAACCGCCTGGAGATTGTTACTCCGTCGACCAAACCATATTCGTTGATTTTTGCCTTAGCTAGCTAAATTGAATGGATTTTGGCCTTATGCTCTATTCCTTGCAAAAGTTTTTATAGAGATGAGGCATTAAAGCCAGGAGAAAGTTAGGAAAGGGAACGGAAAACGGAAGAATCTGCTTATTGAGTTTACTTGTTTACTCCAAAACACTTTCTGTGATGATGAAAATATAAAAGTAAAGTCAAAGTTAGATTTGAGTAAGTAACAAAAAATACAGAGAAAAGTATCGACCCACACCAGCTAGTAAAATCTTCTCGTTCACTTCCTGCTCCTGTATCGTAATTTCTTATGTCTGGGAAAGAAGATTAAAAAATCTTGTTTCCTCCTCACTTTTTGCAGTAAATTCGAAGCTCTATGTATGGACAATATTATATCTACATCTCGTTTTCCATACACGTTCCATGGAGAAAGGGGAGGAGAAAGTTGAATACTTATAAGGAGAAAGTGAGATGCAAAAAAACTGCTGGAAATTTTTATCCTTGTCACATCTGGTGCCGTCCTTCTCTTATGCATTTTTGGACGGTTTTTGCTGTTTTCCTTACCTTGTTAGTTTATTTGCTTTGTCTGTTTTCTCATGGCATATAGTTAAAGAATGGTATTGTTTTCCTCGCTTCTCACTTTCGGTTTAACATTCTGTTCTGTAAATGCTTTACATTTCTGCTCACATTCATTTAAGAATTCACGCTTTCACTCTTTTTTTTTGGGAATCGTGGTGACCGAGCGAGAGAAACTTGAGCAAACTCTATGCAATATATTTATATTTAACCAAGCTTGTAATATACATAAAGTGTGATTGTGATATGATAATCTTTCACTTCATTTCCGGAGCATTGTCTCCATCTGCTTTTCTGAAAATGCTTGAGAAATATTTTGCACTCCTGGCTGCCTTGGAATTGTCTTCAGACTTGCGAGACCTTTCATTTCAAAACTTGTAATTAAGCAGACATTCAGAACCAGAGCTGAGGTTTTTGTCTGAAGAAAGTTCCATTCCATTTCCATCATCTCCAGCGGGTTTCCATTCCACTTCTAATAACTCGTTCGTGCTTTTTTCTCTTGACTTAATTAAAATGTATTTTATAGTTGACGCGTTTCCATTTTCAAAAGAAGTTCATTCTTTTCTCCCTTCTTAATTTAGTCTGACTGACTGGAAGCCGTCATGTCAGCTTTTATGATTGTCTCTTCTGGGCCTCAACTCACACTTCACATTACTATCAATGAAAAAGCCGTGAAGAGCTCATTTCCTTAAATGCCAATGAAAACTAAACTGCATTGATGATGATGATAATGTCTTCTAACTAAAAACGTGATAATTTCATTTACAGACGCTATTTCGTCGTCGCCAGCAAGATGGTTCGGCCCGGTCAAGTGTACCGCGTAGCCGTAACACTCTTCCAAGGACAAATCCAACAGCAAGAAATAGAAGTGAGGGCTTCCCTCCTCCGTAATGGGGTTGATATTGGCTCTGACACGAAAATATGTCAGCCTAATATCCCAGAGACACTCATGATCAGAGTACGTAACACTTTTATTACATTGGAGCTGCATATCTATTTATATTTAATGAAATCCAATTATGTAAGAAAAAGAGCCATTTTATGACTTGGCCTTTCCGTGCACACCAACGACAACTGCAGCGTATAAAGCATTTTTCTTTCCTCCTTCGGATAATAATGGTGATAACGATGACATTTTTTTGGAACCTTTCTTCCTTAATGGGATTCGGTTGCACTTGTCACTGGATTTATGTTACGTAATAATAATTGTATGAAGCTCTACCTTTTTCTTTTCCTGATGTCCTAATGGCCTTTGTACCAAAAACGGAAGGAAGAGGAGAAGGAGAGAAAACTGTCTAAAAATAAATTAGTAGGGTAGACCAGTTGTTCCTCTCCTCATGTCAGTTTGACATGGCTGCTAATGAAAAGTTATGACATTTTATGTAGATAATTGTTTTGTGAGTAGAGCATGGAGGGAAATATATTTGGTGTTAAGTACATCAGATGTGCATGGAAAACGTAGTTGGTCTTGTTGGTGGAAAACTATTATTTTGTGACTTCTTCATGGGAAAATGGTTTTGTTTTAACCATGTTGTTTTTCCTTGTGTAGGTACCTCGGACCAGCATCGATGGGGATTATAGGTTGAGAGTGGAAGGGAACGATAATGGGCTGGTTGGAGGAACGGCTTTCGTTAATGAAACGCAACTTACTTTCTCTGGAAGGTCTATGACCATTTTCATCCAGACTGACAAGCCTGTTTACATGCAGGGGCAGACGGGTAAGTGAACTTGCTTGAATTAAATAGGGGGAGATGAGATAAAGATGGAATTTGGTTTATGGCTTGTTTTCCTCTTCTCTCCCTGCCATGATGGAATGCACTTGAATACCAGTAACAAACGCACAAATACATATATAAAATGATGCAAAACGCATTTACGAAACATTATTTTTTTATCAATTACATTTCTCTTATCTCACTCAAGATTTTCAATTTATTTCTTTCGTCTCGTCCCAAATTACATTTTTTACTTGTGTGGGATTTTTTTTTGTATGATGCTATATTATTCCTATTTCTCCCCAGAAAAGAAAATTATTTACAGTAGTGTCAGTAAACGTGTGTTGTTGAACCTCAACTCATTCCATTCAATCTAAATCGAAAAGGGAATGTAATCATTTCTTTTTTATTGTGGTTTATTATATGCCGAATATCTGTGAAGGGAAAAAAGAGAGGAAATAATAGTCATAATAAATGTCACATGAAATTGGAGACACAGGCAATAACTTTCTGAACGGGATGGTTTTCCCTAAGCTGAATTATACTTACGAAAGGAACTTTTCTTTGTGTTCAGTGCGATTCCGGACGATTCCCATCAACACTGCTTTGAAAGCTTTTGATGATGCTGTGGATGTCTTCATGTTGGATCCGAGGGGAAACGTTGTAAGGCGGTGGTTATCCAGAACGGTAAGGAAAAGTTTTTTATTGTTATTTTTTATTAATGTGAATAATCATCGTGATGATATGTAGATGCTGTGGTTGAATATTGAAGTGAACTTATGTCCTTTTTCCCATAGTCCAATTTCGGGGCTGTCAGTTTAAACTATCAGCTAGCAGACCAGCCGATTTACGGTAATTACACGATTATGGTGCAGGCGTTGCAACAGATTGAGAAAAAGCAGTTTTTGGTGGAGGAATATTACCAGCCTAGATTTGAGGTTTGTTGCAGTGTTAAAATTACTTTTGTTTTATTCCCAGGCTTTCTTCGTACACATTTCCTCAAACTTTCTCTGTAACTTTTTTATATCCCTATTTTACTTCCAGGTCAACATAACTATGCCTGCATTTGCATTCGACACGGATATGGCATTGAGTGGGGAGGTCGTAGCTAACTTTACTCATGGTGGCCCAGTCCGTGGAAATCTATCCATTACGGCAATAATCCGGCCGATTGTGATGGCAGGGAGACCCCTGTCAGTTGTGAGGAATTCTCTGCTGTTTGATAACTACCCCAGGCTTCACATTTATGAACCAGATGTGAGTCGTTTGTCCTTCATTTATATTCAGATCGTGTAGGAATTTATGTGTGTTTCCAAAATATCATAATAACAACCAACCTTCACCACCATATATTCTGAGATTGATTTTCATTTAGCTGTACCCATGAGACATGGAATGATATTATGTAATTTGGGGAAGCTGAAATGGAATGATATTATGTAATTTGGGGAAGCTGAAATGGAATGATATTAAAGAAATCTAGAGGGTTGTAATGTACAGATGCTATCATATAATCACAATCATGCGAACTAATACAATTATTGCATTTCGGTTGACTAAATTACAGTTCAAGGGGCATTTCCAGTTTCATTTTCCGTTGTGGGAGATAGAGCGGAGCGTCTCGGTGCTGGATAATATTGAAGTGGAAGTGAGGGCCGAGGTGGGGGACCATTATTGGAATGAAGTGGAGACAGGATTTTCCAAAGCCAGGATTTTTAACTCAAGTCTACTTCTCCAGTTTCTCGGAGGCACCCCTCAGGTGTTCAAACCGAACATGCCTTTTACCTGTTACGTAAGTGTTTTATGACTTTTTTTAACTCAATTCTACCACTCATCAAATCCTTTTTCGGAAAGAGGAAAATTGTTCTCTTCTTATTTCACAATTGCTCTTATGAACACGGAAGAGATCATGAGAGATGATAATATGATTTATCTTTCCGTAAATGAGCTCTCCGGCTCAATTATTGAGATTTAATGGAGAGGGCAAATGGGGTTACACATTGGAGTATGGTTTAGTCACGATTTTTTACACTTGAAATGGGGGAAACATTTTTTATCAAGTCTTGACTGTCAGAAATCATCTATATAATTCTGTTATTTCCATTCCAGTTGACGATCTCATATCACGACGGCTCACCCTTGCTGTTCGAACGGCTGTTGACAAGCAATCTGGAAGTTCAGCCGGAAATTATAATGCGAGGAGGAGGACGGCGTAGGCTGGGAACAAGGCATATTCAAATGCTTCGTGATCAACCGGGCGTATGGCAAGTCACTGTTGATTTGAAGCAAGAATTGGGAGGTAAGATTTGAGGGAAAAGCTTTTAAAGAATGATGGAAAGTCGGAAAATGTTTGTATCAAAAATGTATTTACTTTTTCCACAGTGCCGGAGAGGTCTCGTCAGCTATTACAACTTATGAATGATGTGCAGTCTCTGAGAGTGTATGCTGTGTACAATAATCAATATCAAGAGACTGCCACAGCAGAGATGATTGCTGTGGCTCACTACTCCCCTAAAAACAAGCACATTCGGGTTTCATCATCCACAGATGCTCCAAAGGTTAAAGCAAAAAATATATATTTAATGTTCAGAAAATTAAAAACCCCCCAAATGGGAATTCAAAACAATAATGAAGGAAATGTTTTTTATTGAATTCGTAGGTTGGAGAGTACATTATCTTTCACGTTCGAGGAAATTTCTACATGGATCGCTTTTCTTACCTCGTTATGTCGAAGGGCGTGATTCTTCTCAGTGGGAGTGAGATCATGGATGCTTCCATAAGAACCTTTGCCATTTCGGTTGCACCCGAAATGGCCCCTGCTGCGACGATTGTAACCTATCATATTTCCAGATATGGAGATGTGGTTGCAGACTCGCTCACTTTCCCTGTTAATGGGATCTCACGAAATAATGTAAGCTTTTTGGATGCACCTTTTACCATTTTAATATATTTTTTAAAAAGAATATACACAGTCGGTAAATTATAGAGATGAAGACAGTATGAGTCAGTGAGCGTGGACAGTAAGCACATTATAAAAGGGTTTGTTTAAGCATTGTTGTTTCTCTTTGTTTTGAACACAGTTTACGGTCCAAATCAACAACAAGAAGGAGAAGACAAACAATATCGTAGAAGTTATAATCCGAGGAGAGCCCGGAGCGTACGTAGGGTTGTCTGGTGTGGATGCTGCTTTCTACACGATGCAAGCAGGAAATGATATTTCTTACGGGGAGGTAAGCTACATGATCCTATCGTTTATTTGCATAAATATGAGGAGGAGGAAGAGCAAGCTAAGCAGGCTTTGAAGTTTTATGTATGATGAAAGTGTAAATCCTTTGTTTTATCTCTTCTGCAACATTCCGTAAATAAAGTGCTGACTTTCTTTTTCTTTCTTTTTAAAGGTCTTGAGCAAAATGATTACTTTTGATGAGGACTCAAACGGAACTTTAATGCATAGATGGATTTCGAGAGATGGGCTCCCAGACGAGATTGCCTATTTCCCTGCACACACGTTTGGAATCGATGCGAACAGAACTTTCGAGTAAGGGAATGGGAATGAAAAAGATGTTTTACGAGATGAGACTCAATTTAAAAGACATAAAATGAAATGGAATCTTTCTGTGTGTGATTGTAGATACTCTGGTTTAGTCGTCTTCAGCGATATTCCCCTACCGCGGCGTTTGGATTATTGCAATGAAACAGCTGGACAATATTCCTGTCTTACTGGAGGATGCTATTTTATAGATAGAAAATGTGACGGTATTCGGGACTGTTCAGATGGGACGGACGAATCCAACTGTATGAAACGATATTTTCATGCTCAAATAATTTTCTCCAATTTGAGAAAACCGTATGAAATGAAATGAATCTTTGAAATGGATATATATGTTCTCCTTTTGCTAGGTAATTGGTTCAACGAAACGGAACTAATTGAGTTTAAACTTCATCGAATCAACCGGATGCTGAGACTTTATCAGAATGTGTGGCTATGGAAGGACTTGAATATCGGTCCTCAAGGATATAGCATCTTCAGTCTACCTGTACCGGAACGACCTGCTCTGTGGATGGTTTCTTCTATTGGAGTCAGTCCTACCACTGGTTTTGGTCTATTGAGAAAGCCTATCATTGTAAGAGAAACTAAACAAATTAAAACAAAAAATCGAGAAAATTTTCACAATTTCGTCGATTCTCAAGTAAATTCCTTGTTATTACAGTACTCCGGTGTACGACCTCTCTTCATGAACGTGGAAATTCCGGAGGTTTGCAGACAAGGGGAGCAAGTTGGAATACGTGTTACCGTTTTCAACTACATGATGAAAGATATTGAAGTCATGGTCGTACTGGCAAACTCTCCGAATTACAAATTCATACATGTGGAATCATTTGGAATGGTTCAGTCTTATGGGCCACGGACGAGTATGGGAGAGCATCAGCATTTAATCTGGATACGAGCCCAAGATTCCGTTCAAGTTCATCTTCCAATTGTAGCGACTGTTTTGGGAGAAATTGAGGTTAATATAAGACTCATAGGTCAAATTGCGCGAGATGAGATTACGAGAAAACTCAGAATTGAGGTGAGTCCTTTCCTGGTTGTATGGAAGAAAACAGATATGCTTGTGCTTTTTATTAAAGGAACTGAATTTTAAATGAGGTATTTATTTTTAACTTAGCCGGATGGAGTTCCCCAATTCAGACATACAGCCGTTTTACTCGATCTCAGCAGCAGATCCTTTTTCCTGCAGTACATGCATATTAACGTGACAGAGACGCCAATAATTCCGTATGATTTTGACCGGTATTATGTATACAGCTCTAATCTTGCGGAGATATCTGTTGTCGGAGATGTCGTTGGACCAGCCTTCCCTCAAATGCCTGTTAATGCTACGTCCTTGATAAAGAAACCCATGGTAAGGCAGACTCATGTATTGTTATGATTTACTTAATAAGTGTATTGTAATTTTTTAATTATTAAATACGCATTATTATTTTTGTATTTTTGCAGGATTCTGCGGAGCAAAATATGTTCAGCTTTGCATCGAACTTCTACACGCTTTTGTATCTTCGTTTGACTAACCAAAGAAACAAGACTGTTTATCGGGATGCCTTCCACCATCTGAATACATTATACTTGAGACAGTTGAGCTTCCAGAATGAAGACGGATCTTTTAGCCATTTTAGGAGCGATTGGTAAATACACCGAATATGTTTAGAATATCATCTCAGTAAAAGCGAATTAGATAATTTTGAGTATTTTTGTATGTAATGCATGTTTGTAGGAATAATTCTGCTCCAAGTGTCTGGGTCACAGCGTATTGCGCCAAAGTGTTCACCGAGGCGAGTTTCAACGAATGGGAAAATTTTCTGTATATTGATCACAATGTAAGAACAAGGATATAATCCACTTGAGAGAGAGTATATACTTCAGTTTCCAAAGTCAGCATTCAAAATCGAAATATGTAAATTAATCGATTTATTGCATTCTCCCAGGTTATTGGTCGAGCAGTTCATTGGCTTTTGGATTTCCAAACGGAAGAAGGGTCATTTTGGGAGGTTTCACCTTACACCAATAGACGATTGAATGACACTGAAGTTTATTTGAATAACGTGTACAGTCCGAACATAACCTTAACGGCACATGTACTGATTGCGTTGCATACTGTGAAGAATTTACCTGGTGTAAGTTTTAAATGTTGCTTTCTCCTGTGTATTTCTGAATTCAGCTCTCGATTGATTGATTGTTATAAGAAAATCGGTATGTATTTTGTTTTTCATAGGTGATTGGACCAAGAGTTGCTGTAGCTCGGCAGAAAGCACAAGCCTATTTAGAAACCCAAGCGGATCAGCTAAAATATACGGCTGATCCGTATCAAATTGCCGTTGTGGCGTATGCCCTCATGATAACGAAAAGTGCGAAAGCTGATTCAGCATTCATCATCCTATCTGGAGCTAAACAGCAATCCGGTACAAACGCACACACTCAAATAGTTTATTAATGAGCAAGTATGAATATGATATAACCGTGAAAGAAATGAGATTTTTAGTTATTTATACTTTAATTTTTATTTAAAAAATAGATGATTTGGAGTATTGGGGGAAAGAAAGAGTGCCTACGCCGGACTACAAACTGGAAAACAACAAACCATTTTTACTCCCACGTCTACCTCACAGATTTGACGCAAGCAATATAGAAACCACTGCGTATGCTCTGATGGTCTATGTGGCACGACAGGAAGTCGTGCTCATGCAACGTATTGTGAGGTGGCTGAACAGCCAAAGGTTGTATGATGGTGGCTGGGCGTCAACTCAGGTCAATATTCATATTTATTTTTTTGCTTCTCCTGCCAATATTGCAGATTTATTGAGATTTTTAGGCCATTCCGGCCCATATTAATACTAATATAAACATCTGTTCTCACGTGGACTTCCGCTCTCATTCGTTTTGTTACAGGATACCGCGGCAGCAATGAAAGCTCTAATAGATTTCACTATCAGGTCTAATATCAGGAATGTGACGGACTTAACGGTGACGATTGAAGCGGTGGCCATTCCAGACGTCGTCACCAAATTCAAAATCAATGCGGACAAGTTATCCACCAGGCAAACGCTAAAGGTTAGTTTTTTTTGTTATTTGATTAGCGAATTGGGTTATTGCGTGAAATGTCTTTCTTGGGGGAACCCAAGTGGGTTAAGTGCTTCCTTGCACAGTCCTCAATGAAAAAATGAGAGTATGAAATGAGTTTGATGGATATTGCCTTGTTTTATTGCTCTATACAGATACACAATGCATACGGAAGCGTAAAAGTGCAAGTGAAAGGAGCTG
>JAQGAI010001658.1:0-14095 GCA_034696905.1 Lepidocyrtus violaceus
AGATGGAATGAAAATTGGAGAGAGAAAAACTATTATTATCGTAGTCATCAATAGTTATTTCTCCGCTTTTCATCTATTTAAATTTTTTTTCAATTACATTTTTTTACCAGTGAAAAATACATTTAAATGGGATTATTACAACAATTGTCATTGTCTGAATGGCCTATGGAGCAGGTGGTAAGTTTTTTTAGCTGACGATGCTGCTGTGGAGGGAAAAAAGAAAGCAATTGAAATTGATGGAAGGTAACAATAAGCTGGTTTCATGCCGTTTTCTTCCTCCACCTTATTGAAACTCCATCCATGATGATTTGAAATGGATCCCTTTTTATTTTCAATTCTCAAAATTTCAAATATTGAATTTTTTTATCAGAGGAGAAGAATATAATTTTATTAAATGGTTACAGATAAAAATGAGCTCATAACGAATGTCATTATCACGTGGGCAGAGATATCCGTGGCATGTGCAGACGGTGACGACACGACACAGGGAAAAAAAGTAGGAAATGAGATGTAGGAAATTTGTCAGGTGGGCGGTTTTATTTTTTTGAAAATCCCTAGAAAAATCTACCTCAAACGCAGAAAATTATTGTGAAATTTTTATGTAGCAATTTAGAAGAAAAAAAAAAGAATGGACCGACGGACAAAAACCGATAAAAATAGAAGAATAAAAAACGTCTTAGCCATCAGGAAGAACATGTCCATATTTACAGGTTTTGTACAGCAGTCTCCATCTTTTTCGATCTCTCTCCCACACATTCCTTCCTTCCGTAAAAATAAGGTTTAAAACCATCTGTCTTTTGTTAAGACTCAGCTGGTCTTCCAACCAACCACACAATTTTATTTCACCATTTCACTTTCTACAGAAATGGCCTACGCAATTTTACATTTTACACTGAGGCTAAGCCTATACTTTTCAGTTTTCTCGATCCACTCCTTCTCCTTCAGGTCGGTGGGCTCATCGTCCTCCAATTTTCTTGGCTATATCCTGCCCTAACACATTTTTTCTGCATATGTAAAACTCTCCAGGGATCAATTTTTTGATTTTCCTTAGTACAAGTCGATTCCCCGAAAAGAATAGGAAAGGAGGAAGGAAAACGAGAGAGAGAGAGAGAATTGGAATGAGAAACTTATTTTATGAATACTGCATTCGTAGCCATGAGCCATCCAGGCCATATGTTCACATATTCATTTCACCGCCACTACCACCACCGGCAATGCAACTATCTTCACCTAAAGTCGTTTTGAGCAAACGGTGGGAGAGGTAGGTAGAAGGAGAGAAGATTGGAGGGGAGGAAATGAATGTCAGGAAATAATACATGTTACATTACTGGAAAATACCTGACGGGGCAATATCAAAAAGATGTTTAGCTTTTTCATGCATGTTCAAAAGTTTCCTTCTGGTTCGTAGGAGGTTTTTTCTTCTTCCCATCTATTTATTTACATGTTTATGCATTTTTCTTATCTCAGGCCAAACCAGACCAGATCAAGTTTTTTTCGATTTTAAAGGCTTTTTTTAAATATTTATTTTATTATGGTTTATTCAATTATGTATTAATGCATGGAGCAAGTGGCACTTGTGACGTTGGTTCTTTTATTGAAAACTTGCAGTAGCTATTTTTGATTGTTTCGGGAGGAGGCCTTACCGGAGCGTCATTGATGTACCAGGAGAGTCTCGCCGGAGGAAAGGAACGAGACGAGGTACAGTTGAGAGCGAGGTTGTCACCGATTTCGTACTCATCCTGGGTCTTCCCACTGATTAAAGGACCTTCCTTAGGCAAATCTGGAATGAGAAATGAGTAGCGATTAAAATTATTTGAGACCCTTTATTTCAATTTCAACAAGAATACAAAAACCTAACAACAAGAATCACCTGAAATATATTTTCCCAGACTGTTTCTGTTGCAATGCAATTCAGATCGCTCTTCCTTCTTCTATTTCTTATTCATTCTAACTAGCCTCTTTTCCTTCCATTTCTTTTTCTGCCTGTCTTAGGACCATGGTCACTTTTACAACCAATTTCTTCTTTCATAATAGCCACATAATAAGAACTAACCGGGAAACTTTCCCTTCTCACAAATATAAACATACCTAAACCTAATAAAAGCTAAGCAAACCACCCAAGGCATAAAATGAGTGTAGATATAGGTGGGTCGCCTTATTCCACGAATTTGAGTATGCAGAGCACAAGCCCCTCCATTCATGGCAATTACACCTGAAATAATGGGATAATGATATGGGTGTAACGGACATTGAATTGCACGTTTCAACTTTTCGACCTTTCCCTTGTTTCACTTTTTTCAATCGTATCAACATCATCATCAACGTGATCGCCGACATCCCTCCCGTCATAATATTTAATAGGTATAAGCTGCCCAATGCACCATCCCAAACCATACCACTGACATCACCCTTAAACTCACTTTGATCTAACTACCCACTCATGTTCAAAAAGTACAAATGTCAGTGCACCGATGTTGAAAAAAAAGAGAACTTGTTCCGTTCATTCCGCAAAACTGAAAGTTTTCCTTCTGTTTTTGTGGTCCGTTTGTGAGCAATATAATTCCATGTACTCTGTCTGGGTTATTTCCCCATTGCTAATCAAGCTTGGTATAAAAATGAAATTCTTCTGACTGGATGACATAACATATATATTTGTCGGATGGGTTTTAGTGCGTGTTTTTATCTGTCATCATTTTTCCATTTTGGAAAGGGGGAACAAGCTCTCTCTCTCTCTTTTATCTACTTTCTTCATCCCAAACTGCATTTTTTTCATCGGTATGTTCATATGCTTTCTCCACTCCTTATGACGACATGACTCCTATGTCTGTCCACGTACGATATGAGTATAAAGAGATATCCGCATATCTAATAATTTATTCATGTTAGATAATTGCATTAGATACAGAAGGTGGAAGGTGGAGCAGCAGGAAAAGGCTAATAAAAAGTAAGAGAGAGGAAAATATTTTCTAGTCAACTCACGAACGACAGTCATGCGACCTTCGCCATGGACGGAGGCGAATGACGGACCCTCGGCAGATACTTCACAGCGATAAACGCCTGTTGAGCGCAAGTCCAGTGGGCCAAGTGTAACGAATTTTTGGTCTGATCCTTCCATCTACAAAAAAAGAAAAACACAAATGCATATTAAAAATATTTTTAAACGAAAAACACAAAGACAAGCCATTTTAAACATTGAAAAATATCCCTTTCACTTTATTATCCCTGTCATCATATATAACCCCCACGTTATACAATGGAGAGTGTATATGTAACATGAAAAGAGAAAATAAAATGAAGTCGGAGGAACATCTCCCTCCAGTCAAGTGTAACTTTCACATGGGAATCACACTTGATTAAATGTAAACCATCCGTACATTCCACACAGGGAAAATCCAACAGGTTCCACCAGACATGGCTTATTTCCGCCACAAAAATCCCGTTTTACCTTCACGCATCTCTCTCATGCAATATAAGCCCAGCTCAGGTTATAAACCAACCGATGTATTCACTGAATCCACTTCAGCCTCAGCTTTGGAGTAAGGGATTTCTTTCTTTTTTTTTGGAACTGTTATCGTTTTGCATCATGCATGCCTAACTTTATACTATATTTTTTATAATAATCTTGTTTCCAAGATCAGTTCACTGCATCTGGAGGCAGAAGGCGTATTCTGTTACTATTCATCCTCTTGTGCTTGTTTCTCCAAAAGCTGAAAACATATTATTTTTCCTGGCTTTCATCTCCCGGGAGCATTTTTCCCGTATGAAAGAGATAAAGAGCCCAACACGTTTTCCCTCCATAGTCATGTATGAAGTGGAGGAGGGAAACCATCAAGGATGTAACATTGGTGTTAGCAACCCTTTTTTTGGCACGGCACAACAGACAGCAACTCCCAACACAAATAAATTATACAGAAAAAAACTTCCCACCTTCACTTTCTCTCTCAATTCTAGAGAGAGAGAAAGAAAACTGAGTTAACAGCCAGCCACCTTCACTTCTACTTTTTCCGGTGGTGGTAATAATAACGGCTCACAACAGGCCAACAACAACAACATCAACAAGAGTGAAAGCAGCCGAGCCAGGGAAAAACATACATATGAATTGTTGGCTTTCACTTGTTGCCCGAGCTGAAAATTGCTGGGAGAAAAGTTGAATGCACAAAAGTACTTTTCTTTCTCCAAACTTGACTTCGATGAACGGACAAGATAACAAGGAGGGGAATGAGTTGGATTGGCACTCATTCGCCCAATTTATGATTAGTTTTTGGTGCGTTTTATTTCCAAGCCTGATAATATATGGCTTTAACTGATCACGTCATCATCATTATCATCTTGGCCGATTAGAGCTGACTTGCAATATAAACAAACAGAGAAGCACATACGTAGACTGGTTGGCAACTATGTGTGTTCATATCACTGTAATTTCTAATTGCGAAAGCTGAGTCTATCTGGGAAAGAAACATCTTCCCTGCTCTCAAAGGGACCACCCTCCATAAAGAAGCACAAAAGAAAAGAAAAAGGGGGGAAACTTTTTTTCTTCTCCTTTTCCTTCATCCATTTTCAGAGAGATGAGAAGGATGAGATGATGTACGTGCTTGTTTCCTTCTGTTGATCGTGTGATATGTTACTGTTACTTACAGAGAGAGATATACAGCTGTAAGTAGGTAGATACATGGATGGATTCTCTCTTTGAAAGGAAGAAGCAAGGAAGGGGAAACGGGGGGAAGAATAACAGCCCAACAGCTTAACGGGAAGCAAGGCAGATGAACTCAATAAAAGATGGAGAAAACACAATTACTTTCCTTATCCTCAGAAGGAGAAAAAAAACTTGTATAAGCCATAGTCAAAGTCTTGACTCTGACTGTGGAGTAGTAATAATCGTAAGAAAAAAATATGCTGCAGTAATAGTCCAATTAATCTCGCCTCCTTCCTTCCTCCTTTCCCTTTCTCCCTCTTGCGAAAAAAAAAACCTACATAGTAGAATTTATTTTCCTTTACTACATCCATATATAGCCATATCATGTGTTCGCAATCAGATAAAAGATATTACTGTAGTTTTAAATGCAGGAGAAAACTGTTGGTTTTCTTCTCTCCGAAAAAAGAAAAACGCAAGAAGTCATGGCATGCCATGACCATGCCATGGCCTGTTGCTTTCTTCTTCCTCTTCTGGGCTTTTTGGCATGTGGTCCCATGAAATAAAAAAAAGAAAACTGCGAGAGAGTTCATTTTTAAACGTTTAGTGTTTTTTTGTGAAAGATGGCAAAAGTTGATAAATCACTCGTGTTGTTTTATGTGTGGTTGCATGCGCCACTCACATTTTCACATTTAGCGAAAACATGTGTAATGTGATACGCTGTTACTACTGGATGGACACGGGGAAACCGTAGAACTTCCAGATAATAATTTTTGGTTTTGGTTGCAAATTGCAATTATAGTGTGAAATACGGAGGGAGAGAGAGCGAGAAGAAAAAAACAGGTATAAAAACAGTCACGATCATCATCATCACCATGAGTCATGAGCATATCCATAGCTTTCTCCCAGCCATGTACTCACAGGAAGCCAAATCCACTTGACAAGTGTGAACATCACTTTTAATCCTGTCTGACAGATAATAAATTTTGAGATGCATGGCTTAGAATAGGTAGGTGGTGGAAGAGGGAAAAGACGAGGTGTGCTGCTACGTTTATGTTAGACGGGTGGGTGGGTGGTTGGGCTGATTTCAGTATCATTTTCATTTCATGATCACCATCATCATCATGAAAACGGTAACAGAAACCACAAAAACACCTACCACATCCCCCGTCATCATCATCAACACTAATTCATTCTTATTTATTGTCTATTCATGCAAATACTTAAGTTGGAAGTGCCTCCATAATCTGGATAAATTACAGTGGGGCAAGGAGAGACAGAGGAAGAAGCCTTGCAACAGTTACGAAACAAAATTAATCCGATTTTCTTCCAACTCAGCGAAAACAGATAAAAAAAAGTCAACAGTGAAAGTGCCGTAGTTATGTTATGTAGTTACGGGAAATATCGGGTAATCCTATAAACTGCAGGGGCAACTGCCGTCAGCCGTTTGTCTATGTTTATGCCAGATTGTCTCCACCTTCTTCGGGTTTTCCCTTAAATGAGCGGGAAGTTAAGTGGATGCAATCTAATTGAGTGAGTGGAATGACTTCACACACAGCAACAACGCAACGGCAGCACGGCACGGCAGAGTGGTAGTCTGGTATGGTATAGTGAAAACAAAAATGCATCACTACTTCCTGTATTATCATCATCATCATCCTCCAATATCTTATCATCATTTCCACTTCACCAATTCCCTCCAACAAAAAGTTTGCCGATTCACCATCATCGTCCTCATTCCAGCCTAGTAATAAAAGTGAATGAGTGAAATGATGAAGAAGAGGGGATGGACACCTCAAAAACTTGCACAGAAAATAAAAGGAGGAAAACAGACACAAAACAGGAGACGAGTCAAAGGAGTCGTTAAGAACTTATCCCCAACAAAAGTTCCCCCTCCCATTCAGGGTACATACGATATACCTACGTGGCTTTAGCTATTCCATTGTATTGTAATATTAATCCATTTTATTTTGTTACTCCTTGCTTTCATTTCAAATGATGATGATGATGGGAAATATTGTAGCACCTGCATAACGTTATGTTATATCTGTTTTCTCCCATTTTCCAACCCCATAACACAGGCCATATACATGTGTGCATATGAACTGTTCTCCCAAATGACATCAAACAAGAGAAACAATCAGTTTCTCATACGCATATTAAGCTTCCCTGACTTTTCGAGGTGCATCTTCGTTCTTCTCCCCTCCCTAAGTTTCCAGCGCGTCCAAAATGCAATACATAAGAATTGTACACAATTATGTCAGAGCTGGTGCATTGAGTACATACCTTTTCCTCTAACTCCTGCCATTTGCCGTAATCATGTCATACGCTTGTACTACTATTACCTTTTATTAAATTGGAAAGGATAATGTTTATATAGATTAAAAATCTATTGCTCTCCCTCCCTCCCCCTCTTTTCTCTTCCTCCTTCTCCACTAAATGTTTTCTACATCAAGTTGATCGCATTGTCATCATCGTCATCCTTATATATTTTTGTATGTAGCTACCTTTGTTTTCCTCTCCTCCAAATGCATTTCAAACTACTCCCGTTATGGAGTGAAAGCAATCTGCAGTTTTATTGACAAAGCTAAAGCAACTCATATGGATGGAGATACGGCGACACGTGAAAAGGTAATGAAAAACTCGACTCACTTTCCTTTCCAGTTCACGAGCTTGAAAATGAATCCTGGAAATTTCAAACGCATTAGAGGACATGTGGAAGTGGAGCGGAAAGAATTGGGAGAAGTCTTGACAATATTTATTCGACATTTCAGAAAAGAAAAGTTACGCATGAATCATGTACCTACCTAATATAATATGCGCTGACGACATACCGTGATGACTGACTGATGTCGTTCAGTTTTTTGATGTTGTAAATAAAATACGTATAAAAATGCATTTTACATGGCATAAGATAAAAATATATTATGCGACCTAAAAAAAGGGACCTTATACATAATTGTAAAGGGAAGGGGGAGCACGTGTAAAGGGGAAATCAAGTTTACATTTGTAATGCAAAAAGAAAAATATAAGCCACTCGGAGTGTCATGCGTGGGGTTATATGTACTTTGTGACTTTGTCCCAAGCTAGCTTGGTTCGTTTGATGGGGAAAATCTACGTAAATCTATTCGGGTAATATGGAATGGAAGCGAAACTTCTATCGAGTGACTAGATTTTTTTCCATGGAATGCAGTGAATTGAACTCATGGTTCAGTGGTCACTCTATCATCTTACTTTTGCTATTGCCTTTTATGTATGTCCTTCCGCATTTTTTTCTTTTCCTCGAAATAAAATCGTTTTCTATTTAAACCTGAAAGGAGTTTTTAACCGTCAGGATTTTCAAATCGTCAGAGTTTGTCTTCTCTTTTGTATCCAGTTGGCAGGGAAAGGTTAAACCAGTAGAATGGATACTTAGGCACTGGCATTTTTTCTTGGATTTGAGGATTTGACTGAAGACGGGGAAAAAAAAAATCAAGTCAAGTCAATATTTTTGTTAAAGTTTGGTTGGCTTGACATGGCATTGCTGCTCCTATTCTGCTCCCTTTCACCCTTTGGCAAATATAAAAGGGAAATGGGAATGGGAGCACAAGCCAATGCAAATATTTTTGTTTGTTCTCGGTTTCGGATTTGTGGGACAGCAAATACGAATGTAATCCTTTACAAATGTTGGGGTTCTGTATTTTGTAGCATACTAACTCGTCGTCAGTTCATGAATCAGAATAAAGGGAAGAAAGAAAGCAAAGCAAGAGAAAAAAATGTTTTACATATTTCTATGATCCTTTTTTTGGTTGGATGCTGCTCCTTATTTAGTTTTCAGGTATGTATTGATCTCTCAATTTATCTCAAGAAGAATAATGATCTTGGCTGGAAGAAAGAAGCAGGGAAAAATTTGCATGAGTTGGTATTGAATTTATTGAATTTGACAAGCCACTTTGTACTAATTTTTCTTATGAAAACACATCTGATCTGACACAAAAATGACAACAAACCTGCAATTGTAAAAAATAAGGGATGAGCGACAAATTGACAACTTAAAGTTAATAGCGTATTTTACACAAAGGTTTTAGGTTGAAATCTTCTGAAAAAATCAAATATTGAATCGACGAATCCAAGAAACTCTGTCATTTTGGATGCACAACAGCAAACAATATATACACATGGATTATGCATGAACCAAGGACTGAGTAAGAGATGAACTGGAATGAAATGGAATATTTTTGCCCAGAGGATACAAAAAAATATGAAGTGAAATGAATATTTTTTTCTCAAAAAAAATTGGCTATTTCACATAACAATCTACTGCATTTTGAATGCATATGAAACGATATCCAGTTTCGTGAAAACCATTTTCACACCAGCATAACATAGGCACATTGTTACTAGTCAAGTGAGAAGATCAAAACCCTCTGAGAAAAAAAAATGGTACAAAAGGAAAGCAGAAAAGCAAGTTATTTTTTCCTCTCCTGCTTCTTTCCCCTTTTTTCTCTCAACATTCAATGCGAAATTGACCAATAAAGCGGAACAAATGACCCGTGAAGTGATTCCCTCTTTTGCTCTTACTCCATTTCTTTCTTCACTTCATTTCCGCCAGTCAAAGTAACACAGTGAGTACCACACCTCTTCATTCACACTTCTCCGCTGAAGAAGAGAAAAAAAGAGAAGGAAAATCAAAGCCAAAAAATCACCCCACAAAAGATATATAGACAAATCGGGGCAAATAATGGGGAAATGGCAAACCGAAAATGGAGAGATTTTCGAGAAATGTGATCTTGGAGAAGAAGGAAAGCGTTTCAGTCTATTTTTTTTGAAAAATTGTATAGCAACTCAAGTGCAATTTTTTCAGCTAGAGCTTCAGCCCTAATAGCAAAATAGTCTTCTCCCATTTTATTCCATTGATTTCTTGCTCCTTCCTTGACATTCTGAACTTTCTCCCCACTTATTCCCAATTTCTTTTTTAAAGAAGAAAGGAACATTGCTTTCCTTTTTTTTAGCTTTGGAGTGTTAAGCTTACCACAATGGGTAAAGTTCCATTTCACTGCCTTCCCCCCTTTATCCCCTTCAAAAAATAATAATAAATGTGGACTCGGGGTCTCGTTTTTGTTTTTCAGCTCTGCGAGAAATGAGAAGAGCTTTCTCTTTTCGTATGAGCTCCAGCCATACACATTTTCCATCGTTAACATTTGTACAAGTCATTCCTCACGGTCAGTTTTTGTAGCTGGGTCTGGCTAAGGAAGAACAAAAGCTGATGTGGCATGTCAGCCCATTCCAGAGAAAATATGTGCCTAACCGTAATTTCTACTTCCTTCCCCAGGAACCTATATTGGAATATAGGAAGCGTAAGAGGTGAAAACGGGTTTGAGGAAGGAAATGGGGTTGGAGATGGAGAAAGGGTTTTCATGTACAATAATTTGCATGTTGAGCGTATTGTTTAGTTGGGCTTAGGATTTTGGAATGGGTGCCATGCAAAATCCATGGCCATTGCACGAGTATACTACTAAAAGCTATTCTTCCATTTTCTCAGGTTTTGCTAGCCCATGGGCACGGAGTTTTGGACGGAAGGATGGATGGAAACATGAATATGAAATTGGGATTCATTCTTTACAGTAAAATGGGTAGGGAGGGAGTCAGTCAATGGAGTTTTTCATCAAGCTCCCTGTTTTTCTTCCTTCCTCTCTGAAAGTAGGCTATTCACTTTGACTATACGGAAAAAGCAATAGTGACCTGTATTGCTTGGATTTAGGATGGAAGTGGTGGAGCCAGAAATAGCTTATATCGTGAGTGTGTGAGTGCAATTTAGAGGCTAGCTGAGAATTTTCCATTTTACAAAACAAAAGTTTGTTTTAATGGATTTAGTAATGAGGTTAGGTGTATTATATGTGGGCTACCTTGTTGCTTTCTCTTTGTTACCTACATTTAGATACAGTCATTAGCTATGCACAGGCAAAATGACCTCAAGGCTAGTAAAACAAAATATTGAGAATATGTATGGAGGGATCAGAATATACTTAACCTACCCATGCACCTATAGGTAAGTAGATGCAACGCATAAAATTATCTAGGTGGACCGGGCTAGCAAAAATCCTTATTTAAAATTAAAATTTGCCAATTTATGATGATTAGGATTTATATAAAAAATGATACAATATATCCTGTTGCTCACAGTCTTGTCGTTATCATATTTTAAGTAATGTGATTCAGCACATACAAGACACCGTATCTGGTAGATATAATTACAGGTTATGTTTAAAAATGGGCACGTCCTGACAAATAAATCTTACAATAAAATTAATTTTTTATGTACAAGAATACAATAACCGATAAACATTAAACATCAGCAATGCATAATGAAGAGGAAATTAAGAAGAAAGAAGAAAGAAGGATAAAAAGAACTACGAATACGCGAATGGCAAATGTGGATGATTAGACTTGAGTTTGAATAAGCAAATAACAACCCCGAGCATTGCATTGTTATCAGCTGTACACATACGATATCCGAAATAAAAATTTCATATGAGGTGATGATAAGGTGAAAGTAATAAAATATAGTTAGTTTCTTGAATACAGTTATATCCTGCCATTGGCGCAGGCACTGACAGAGTAACAAAAACTATCCCACCATTTCTACTTCAATCTTCAATAATATAGTTCCACACCGACCTTACCACCCACCAAGAAGACATTCACTAGCACCACCATTATCATCATCATAAGTATCTCCACCAACACCGCTCCTGCTACAACCCAACCCAGTCAATAAATTCGTTTTTGCAGGAGAAGGAAAGTAGAAAGTACATAGGCAAAGTGAAAGTGTTGCATGCTGAGCTGATGGGATAAATAGAAAAGGGACACATGGCAAATTTTTGGGAGTTATTTCTTCAAAAAATATATGCGTACCTACATTCATTTCATATACTTATGGAACATAACAAGCCATATTTATGTATCACATCAGCAGCTGGAACAACAATCGGTTCATGTCACATCGCTTCTTGTTGAAACCGACTGCCATGTCACCACCTCCCTCCCTCCTGTAGCAGGTATAAGATTGTTAAATCTGCTTCACTCTAGGATTAGGATTCTTGATATGTTTTATAATAAAAAAACTCTCGAGCAAGGCATGTCACAGACATATTTATCCTACAGCTCAGCTCAGCGTCAGCTCAACCATATTTACAATGCAGTTAACGATTTTTTATGTGAAAATTTGTGTCATTATGAAGAAAGGGTGCGTTTGCTTTATGAACGTGTAGGCTTAAATTTTTTTTGCAGGAAATCCGGAAGACATTATTAGCTTGGAGACATTGAATTCCAGAAAGTGATTCTGACGATGTGATCGTATCAATTTTAGCTAATATATTTCCAGGAAAGGGTAGCCTAATATAAAGCTTATCGTACATCACATCAGGAAAACGTGCCAATATACCATAATACAATATGATCCGGAAAATAATACGATACAACATAAAAGGTTCCAACCTTGCATTAAAATTTCCCGTTACCTTTCAATTTTCTTTGCTAGGTAAAGTTGGATTTTTATGGCGGACAGGGATAATCGTAGATTATTGGAAATTCTTTATGGATATGATGCTTTTGGCTGTGAAGTTAAATATTTTTCCCGGTAGGGCTTATCATTCATCGTCATCATCCCTATCGCCTTCATCGGTAAAAGCCTGAAGCTACTACAACGAGTAGCTGAAGTAGCTGGTATACACGGGAATAAAATAGGATAAGTATCTTACACTCTTCAAAAGATTATTTATCGGGGGAAAGGGATCGAACTATTTGAACTACGATTTACGCTTTACGGCACAATATGTAAAGATATGGCGTAGCCAGTTTGTGTTGACTTTTTATCCACCGTCATAAAATAATCATAATCAAGATGGGATAAATGCATGTCACTCTATAAGTTCAGGGAGGGGAAATGTAGTTAATTTTCCGAGAAGGCTTGTTTGCCAAGTGACAAAAAGAGACGGAATAAAGTTCCTTACCCCGAAATGCTTACTTAGGAAGTAAACTTTATTTAGCAACTTTCCAATATCCGTAATATTAGTTTAGTATGTTTGCACAACGGTAAACCAAAAACTCCGCTGATATAGGTAATGCAAATAAATTTTTCGATCCAGAGCAACGACCAGTGACCACTGGTCAAGAGGAATAATAGCTGTACTGTACGAACTGGGGGGAAACGTCAGCCATGATTGTGGAAATGCGCGGGCGGGGGTTAAGTAGTAGATTTTTATCGACATACTCATACGGGAAATGTAATCGGACTTCTGGGAAGAAAATTGTGTTAAACCAATACTAAGCCAGTTTTATCCTTTCCCTGGTATTTAGGAAAACCGGTGAAGTCCCATTCCACAGCGGGAGCGAGCGACGTTTTCAATCTATTTACTCAAGTTTGGATATTGGAATGTGTTTATGAAAAAGGAACTGGCAATTTGACAAGTATTTCATATTTGAAACGTGAAATTTTTATACATGTAACGAGCAAGTTACTTACAATGACAGATATCCCGTCCACTTGATGAACATAAATTGGCGGTCTGTAGCGAGGTACATAGCGGAAAAACTCTTCATTGTCTTTATACCACTTGACAGCGTAGAGCCTGTCTCCACCCAAGTCGAAGGGGCAATCGAGCTTGGCAGTCTCTTGGAACATTTTGTAGGGCGGGACCATCACCTTCGGCAGCCGGAGTTTGCCCACCACTGAAATAAACAAAAAAAATTGAGTTAGTCAAAGTACAGATAAGTCATTTATGTGTAATCATTTTCAACGGTGATAGACAGAAAGTCATAATGAGGATCATGAACATTGATCAAGGTCACTCAGCGCTGGGGGTGAGCTTGTTAATAGTTGGCATTTTCCAGTCATTAAAATTTGGCTCAAGAGGCAAGACAGCAAAGCCAAATTTTCTGAAAGGAGCCGCAGAACTAAATGCGATAATGCTAAAGCAAAGATAAAAAACCATGTAAAAATATGTTGTTTTTTTTCACAAAAGATGCTCTTTATTTTTAACTTTTAGTCAAGCAAATAAATCATTCTTGGGATGACATTTAACATGGTGGCAAAAAGACAAGAACAGTGAGCAAAAATAAAGTTTTCCAATAAAGAAGCTTGCAAATGTCAAGCATGCAGCGTAATGCTTGGATTTATTTCGCTAAAACAGATAATATGTAACCAAACCAGATCGTAACTTGTGCAAGTAAGCGTAATACGGGAAAAAATATGTTACTGGAATAAGATATATTGATTCGGGAAATGAAACAATGCTGCTTAAGCAAAACTTTATTTCCTGGTTCTTTGTACGAAGGATTCTGTCTAGCTTTTGGAAGACATAAGAAAGTCACAAAGGTGTTTCGTAAGTTTTCTTCCATGAAAACGGGAAGCGTAGAATATACAAAGTATGAAGTCAGATTAATTGTATGAAGCACACACTCTTGTTACGCTGGACAATGAAAAGC
>JAQGAI010001659.1:0-14095 GCA_034696905.1 Lepidocyrtus violaceus
TCCTGTAGATCCCTATGACGTAGCTTCGGACTCCTCTCGCCCGATGGATTTCCACCATCGACTCCGGGATACCGAGATCCAGGAGGATCTCATAGGCTTGAATCTCATTGGGTGACACGAGCTTATACAGGATCTGCTCTTTTGTGGGGATGGACCGGCAAATGGCCCGGTTCTTTGTGGTCGGGAACAGCTTCCCACTCGTATCCCTTCTTATGATGGAGCAGTGGGTTTGCCGACTGCTCACGGTGCTGGTGCAGGAGTCCCCGCACTCGTTCAAGCTATCGTCTGTACCGGCGGAGGAGTCCATTGATAAGTCGTTGGCGAATATCTGGCTCCCTGTGCAGGTCTCGGGGAGGAGCCAAGGGTGGGCTATCATCTCGGGGACAGTCAGTCTTCGGGAAGCCCGCTGTTGGAGGATCTTCTGGATGAGGTCCATAAGCTCCGCACTCAGACAACCGGACATCATGTATTCCCCTGAAATAATTTGCATAAATTTAATTATTGCACGGACCAACTTTAAAATAATTAAGAATTCGGATATATCTGTTTGTATCGAACCATTTAAAATATTCCGCTTCAGATTTGGAATGGAAGTCCCGATAAAGGGGAGCCTCCCCTCCGTCATAAAATAGAGGAGGACTCCCAGCGCCCACGCATCCACCGGTCCACCCTCGTATGCCTCATCCCTGTAGAGTTCTGGCGCTGCGTACGGAGGTGACCCACAAAATGTGTGCAAAAGCTGGCCCTTGTAACCTGTCGTACTGAAGCCAAAATCTCCCACCTTTTGAAAAAAAAAAAAAACAACAACAGTTTGATTTATTGACATGAACCAGACATGTTACGACTACTTTTCACTCACAAAAAAAAATGAATTGAGCACTCAATTTTTTTGCTTTACTTTACCTTGCAAATTGTTCCAGTGGAGAAGAACACATTTTCTGCTTTCAGATCCCGATGAATGATTCCATTTCCGTGCTGTTTGAAACACAAATAAATGGAAACTTGGTTGAAAGAAATTCAAATGGCATTACATGTGACAAGGCTCATTCATGATTTAATACTAATCATTATCATGCCATGCAGGACTTTCTCCGGTTAATTTGATAAGGGACTCGACTAAAACAATTATTTACCATGTACAACAATGCGGCCAGAATCTGTCGAAAAATCGGTTTCGCATCATACTCCGGAAGCTTCCCTCTCAGCGTCACTTTGGAATAAAGATCTCCGGCCGGGGCCCACTCCGAAATGAGGTAGATTTTCGTACCCGTCTCCATCACCTCGTAGAGGCGGATGAGGTTCGGGTGATTGAGCACCTCCATTGACCTCACCTCCCGGCTTAGCATCCTCTCCATTTTCTCCTGGACTCGGGACTTTTCAATGATCTTAACAGCGACCCGTTCTACAGAAAAAAAAATACAAAAACAATCAAGTCATATTCACAATAATTAAAATTTAAAAAAAAAACTCCGCCAACTTCAAAAAACAAATCATGGCATCAAAAGAAAAAATCTCTCTTTTGTTTTTTCAGGCCAAACAAAAATGAAGTGAAAGCCTTTTCCCGACAGTTCAGTTCCCTTTTATTATTCTGTAATTCCTCATAATAATCATTAGCCATATATCACTCAACTACCTACTTAGCTTTCACTTTTTTTACAAAGCATTAAAGCTAATTACAGCTAGTCAAGGAAAGGGGAAAAGAAGTCAATCAACTGTTCACTGCTCCTTTGAAATGAAAGTAGATCGAGCTTTGTTGATGAAGGGAAGGATAATGTATACCTAATTGTTTTTGTTTCTCTGATTTTTGGGGCATATTATTTTTTTTCCATCCCACGTCACGTCGCAATATTAAACATCAAAGCAATGTTTTTGGCAAAATTGCAAACATCAGATTATGCAAAAAAAAACTCACTTTCTGAGGAGAAAGCCATTGTACCCTTTTTAGCAGTTTCGTTTAATCGCCTTTCTTCCTCATACTTTAAATACTGGGCTATGAGTTGGCCGATTTTCTTGAGAAGTTTTCCATAAAAAATGGCAATTTTCTTTCGAAATGAATGTGGTTGGGTTATCTGGACTGGATATCATTCTGGTTAGTTTTTAGCTGCCATATTGTAAAAGATAAAGTACCTATAAATGGCCTTAATGCATGCGAAAACAAAAAGTGATATGGCCTTACATGAATAAATATTCTCTAAAATTGGCCATAATTAGTCTCATATGCGTTCACAATATTCATTTGCATTGTAATTTTTTTTAACTTTTTTACATTGTTATCTCGGCATTTTGATATTTTTTAAGCCGGGAGGAGAAAAAAGGTTAGTGAAAAATGACCCAAGATAACAGGACGAGGAAAGTTAGTACGAGATGTAAGAGAAAATCAAAAAAAAGTATCAGTTTTTTTTAGGTAAGTGAAACTGGTGATTAGAAAGTTACCTACAAGCTAAGGGGAATAGAGAAAGGCGGTTATTCTTTTAGGCTGCTTTTTGTTTTGGAGGCAATTGTGGTGGAGCTGGACTGGAAGGCTACTACTAAAAGGCTATACTTCACAGGAGCATATCTGATCTCAAGTTGGATTTGATTTGGGTTTAGCTCAAGCTAACACATACGTACCCAGGTGGGGAGAGAAAGTCAACCTCGTTAATTAATATTTTCTTTCTTTCCCTTCACTTCAAAGCAAAGCGCATACCCATGCCATGTGTACAAGGTATGGAGAAAGATTCCAATCACTAGAAACTTTATATTTTACAACATTAGTCAAATCAGTATTTCCAGTAAATAAATAAAACAGCGAAAAATGAAACATGGGCCAGACCAAACTGGGAGTGGGAAAAGGTGAATGGGAAAATGGCATGCAGCATGCAGGGCAGGGGTGGAGAAAACACGTGGCTTATATGAAATGGTATGGCTTGGTATGGTACTTGGTTATACGATGCGATCTGATATTACCTATATGGAGGAGGAGGAGTAGGTGGAAGGGAAAGGTGAAGAAATAAACTATTTATTTTACCATCTGTATTTCCATTCTGAAAAGTCTAAACTTGGATTTTTATTTTCAAACCAATAAGGAAGCTGGAGAAAGTGGTAAAACCTGGTATTTTAAAAAGGAGAATTAAATCCGTCTAACTGCGTGCTGGCTTGGAAAAGAAAGTACCTGTACAAGCGTGTGATATAAATATGTGTACTTTCTTTCTGGAGAGTAAAGTACATAGGAAGAGATTTTTTTAGCCTAGTTAGCATCCCTGGCCTGTAATCAAATAAGCTATGACGCAAATAAGCTAAGAAGTAAGCTTCAATTTGCATGAAAATAAGAAGAAAAAAACTTTTTTTTTAGAAAAGGAGATTTTCCTTGAACAGGAGCAGAGGTGAACGGGATTATTATTAGGTAAGCTGATTGAATGTCGTTTTGCAAACATCATTGACATTGGGGAAATGGGGAATTAATGCCATGTTAAAGTTGTAATTTCCTGTTGTTTCCTTAGTCCATAGTCCATAATGAGACCATTGTGGGGAGTGAATGACATGACATTACATTTGCATAATTGTATGTATATTGCAACCTAGTTGTAGTAGAGTAGCCCAATGTATGAACAAGGAAGTATGAAACTGACCATTTCGTGCTAAATGGCCATTTAGTTTAAAATATCACGCTTGTTGTTTCTAAAAAACCTTGTTGGGAAGTCACATTCGCAAATTCAAAAGATACAAATTAAAAAATCAAATTAATTAGCTTTGCTGGATGCGACAGGGGAAAGAGGCAAAATTTCTTTTTTTGACTAAAAAGAAAGGTTAATGGTTTCATTATGATTTTTATGACCTATTCCATACCATCCAAGGAAAAATTTGCCAAAGGATTTTTTGTTGTTTTTGGAATGTCTTAATGCGCTCATATCAAGTTGGGTCATATCATATCGTCAATGATAAATGTGGCATTCATACAGGTATACGCACCCAATCTAGTCTGAATAGTAAAAGCAAAAAAAAATCCATAATCTTTCTTAACCAAAATTACCTATTTATCTGAATAATGTACCTTCAGAGAAAAAAAACTGTTTTGTTGAAGGTGATGTGTTGGGATACATCGATATTACTAGAGTGGGTACGGAGTGGAAGTAGTGGTCGAAATTCTTTCCCTTCTGATAGTCACTATTCCTAATCTTGGAAAAAAATGAGCGAGGTTCCATATGGCACAGAAAAATTCCAGACTTCCAGATTGCTTTCACGTGCAACTTGAATGGACACATGCTTAGGGATTTACTTGGCAGTTCAAAAGAAGAAGAGAAAAAATGAGCAACTACAGCCATTTTACTTGGACTCGACTCCTTCAACTTCTCCAGCTCACGCAAACAACCCATGAGAGAAGTCACTACCTTTTGCTGCTGATTTATTTTCAAAAGAAAAGGAGAAGGAAAAAATCTTATTCCGAAATCACTTATTTCAACCCGTGTCCATTGTAGTAAATAAAGTGAGTTTAAAGTATTTTTTGCCACTCAAGAAAGGAATAAAAATTTTAGCTTTTTAAATCCCTTTTTAATAACTGTTTTTGATACGAAAATAATTTTTATGTATTTGGGCGATTGGGAAAGACGTAATTTTACTAAAAAAACATTTCGCAAATGCAAACTCCCAATTAAACAGTGATGATATCATCAGTTGGCAGAAATTGTTGAGGTGGTCAGTAAACACGTAAGAGGATGATTATTTTTACGTTTTCTCTTAAAAAAAAGTAACGCGCAAGCACGCATTTAACTTTTTCGTATTGACAGCCTCCAGTCTAAAATATTTTCCTTGGCCAGTGTTTTTGTACTCACTAATTGGAACAATAATATTTTCTATCGTTTTATCGTCCTTCTCCTTCAAACCTTGTTCAGTTCAGCTCAGCTCATACCTGATTTAGCCTACGGATAAGGATAATGTTTGGGGAAAGCTATGGCGTCACCTTCCCTGACTTCCGGTTGGATAAGCAGGTATAGGTATTTTGCGTGCTGTCCTGTATGTTTTTTTCTCTCTCTCTTTGACTGAATATGAAAATGGACGGACCAACCAACACGTGAACAGTTCGGATATAAGAGATATTGTATGGGCTTGTTATTTGCTGTTGCCAGGTCTTACGTCGCTGCCCCGTCGGTACTGTGAAGGACCACCGTGAAATTATGAAAATGATTGTTTTAATCTCAAGAATGGATGGGGACAGCTTATAAGAAAAAATGTGACTGTTATGACAAGGTTTAAAACAATATTTTTTTTACAAACTGAACATACTATGCCTTGCTCATAATATTATTGCTTGGGAGGGAATTAGGTATGCTTTGTTTTTGGAAGAAGAAAAAAACACATGGATCAGTCAGGATTTTTGACTGTGACACTGTGAGTGACATTAGTTTTGCATATCAGTGAAATAATTTATCACGAGATGATGAATGGCCGCAGAGTCTTAGCACTTCTCTGGGTATTGTTCGTTTTTACAGTTGGAGTTAGCCAAAAAGTAAAAATTGCTTTGACAAATAAAAACGAGTTCATTTTCCAAGTTCCACAATATGAGTCCATTCGGTGATATGACCTTGCATTTTCATTAAAAAAAAATGATTTACTCCATTCTCCTTTTCCATGGAGCACAATTTAAAAGTTTGATGATGATGTTGAAGAGCCTCACGAAGAGGAATAGAAAGCCAAAACCGAAATTCAAATAGAAGGTTTGAAGCAACTCTATATTTCACTTTGCTTACTTTTCGTGTGTATGAACCAGTCAATGGAAGAAATAGAAAGTTCCATCCTTCTTATCTTATCGTATTGTTGATTACTGATTACAGACCCTGCCTGAATTACTACAACGTAGAAGCCCCATCCCAATCTTGCAGTAGTATCCACCAGTCGTTTTATTACATCATCAACAAACATTATATGATTTAGTCTCGTCAACCTTTGACTTCCTTTCATCATCCTTAAATGAAATCCAAACGTCCGGTGAATTTCCTTCCCTTCCTCATATGTATGGCTAGAGTCATTTCATGGTTGGGGAAAGGAACAATAGGAAAAACAATAAAATATAATTTTATTTCGGTTGAGTCAGACCCGTAACTCAATTGCATTGCCATTATTATCATGAATAGCCTAGAGAAGGGAGGACAGAACCCAGGCCATAATAATATGACAAGAGTCCTCGGAATATTTTTCGCCCACCACCACAAAAGCAAGCCAGCAAAAAAAAAACAATGCAAATAAATACGGCTATAGTTTTACCTTTCCCCCCGACCGTTTGGCCAAGACAGAACCCGGTGAGGAGTAAGTTATGTATCCCAAATATAGCCACCTACCTAACTGCCCCACACCAAGTTTGTTTGTTCCTCTGCGTACGTACTCCAATAAAACTATTTCCTGTAATAATAATTTCCCCGGTAATACCAAAAGGGAAAGGTAAATACATAAAATATTATCGCTTCATCAGTCTAATTCCAAACGAGAAAAAAGGAGCAAAGTTCGATGTGTTCCGTTCTGTTAGTTCTAATGCATTTAGCCCATTCAACTAAACCGTTGTTGCCTTTATGATGGCTTGAGCACGTGAACAAAAAACAAATAAGAGTAAATTATACTATTTTTCGGATTGGGATTATTTGTAGTGCCGATTCTACTTCTGATATAATCCATATTTACATATTTTTTCCTATTGATATTGATTTGATAAATTAATCGGCACATGCAAGTCTTATTTAGTCCAGACCAGAATACGTTGTTGTCCTTTCGGTTTGGGCTTCTTCATCATATTGATTTTTTTTACTGTACTAGAATTAAGTATTCCAAACAATTTGTCGTATTTCCTTCCAAGGAAGGATGGATGGAGAGTGAAAATAGTGACGGAGCAGAGAATTACTTTTTGGAAAAGGATTTTTTTTTTGAATTTAGACATTTGTCCTCTCTTGGCCTGCCCTACTTTGGTCAACCTTTTAGTAGTAGGTAAAGTTGTGGCGAACATTTACATTATTTCATTGTATTGCTGGAGGGAGTGAGTCATGGCTCATTCATGAGGGTTGTATTCCACCACTTCATAAGCAAAAAAATCTTTCCAACTTTCCCCCTACGTATTTATATTCATGGAGACATGGACTATTTATTTGGCCATATCATATCAATATGTCTCAATCAATTTCTCAATCAACCAAATTGCAATACACTCTCCGGAGCAATCCAACTTCTGCATGAACCGGTGAAGTTATGACTAATGCGCCGCCGATTCCTTCGGAGGAGCACTTTCTCTCCACTGCTGCTGCACTGCACGATCAACATCCATCAGTTTGGGCGTCATATCCGATCCCAATTTGTAATATAATTTTTTTTGCCTACCTCCCACCCAAAAAAATATCCTTGTACCTAACGGTACCTGTACGTACGTAACTTATTCGGATGACATCATCACGATCATCATCATCATCTTACTTTAATAAGCAATATCGTAATAATAAGTCAAGTCGAATTGAAGGATAAGGCTATTTTTGTAATGTGATATTACCTCAGTCAATAATTTAATTAAGAAAAACGTCGGAAAAAGAAAGGACGACCATGGGAAGACGAAAAATTACATTTATTTTTCCTTTTGTTCTTTTCTTTCTACCAATTACAATTAACGTAAGTAATTGGACCCTGAGAGAGAAAATTACAATGGAAATAAGTGGAACAAAGAAACAAAATTTTCTCTTTCCTATTTTATTACCAAACCTAGCTATTACGCTTCCCTCTGTAGTAATACTTGGCATATTTCATTTGAGAGGAGAAAGCAAGCAAGGAAGGGAAAGCCCAAAGACAATGGCAAAAAGTGACGTGTGCTTTTTTTTAACAAAAGACATGGTTAGCTCCACAGGATAGCTCCTAAAATAATAGATGAATTATGTAGGAAGGATAAGTTTCCCACTAATTGGCTGTTTGTTCGACATCGGTCATTTTTCTCTTAATTTTCCTCCAGGGAAAAAAATGAAATGGATAGTCTGGTCGAGGTGAGAAATGACAAATTACTGGAAATTGGGAAAAAATGTCGATGAGAATGTGTTATTGAAGGAAAAGCCTATTTAACTTGATATGGACTTGAGAGTGAGAGAGTGGTTAAAAAACAACCCTATTTTTTGTCGATTAGGAAAAATATTAATCTAAATTCATGTCTTAATGTCATTCCCACTTCCTCCACTGGAGAAAGCAAATTAGAGGCTATAATGCATATGGACTAATACTGTAAATGAAATTGATGGACGTTTGCATTTCCGCGTTTTAATGACTTGTAATAATGAATGATGTTATGTATGTTTGGTTGGAGGTAAATGGATGGAGTGCGGGGGAAGGAAAGTACAATGCCATTTCTCACCGTTTTTTGAAAGGAGAGGAGGAGGGTAGTACATAGACCATACGTTTTGATACATAGGCCATATATGTCTACTCAACAATAAGAGAATTGATGATGCTTATTCATTCCCAGGTTTTGGCTTTTTTTTTTCTTTGTGGTGGTTGGCTATGCTGTTATGAAAAGAAAGTTGAATCCCATATCCAATTTCGAAACAGGTCATTCTACACCACAGCAAAGAAACTTGAAGGACAGGAAGGGGAAAAGGAAAGGGAAAAACTTTTCAGACACAAAACATGCAATTACAAATATAAAGTGAGCTTTCGTAGATTATTTACAAATTGTAAGTTGTTTTGTATTTTTTTTATGTTTATACATAGGTATTCATGTACATAGCATATTTATGTGGCTTGGCCTGGCCAGCCCACAGTTAAAAATTAACGACAAATTTGTAAGCAAATTGGGCTGAACAGGAATAGTGATAGTATTTTTGGATTGCTCAGTGGTTGGTCGTAATACTGTAAAACAGGGACATCCTTGAAACATGTCGGGGGAAGAAAGTGTGCTAAAACATTCGCACTTTTACATGAGCATTTACTTCTTCCCAAGCTATACAGTAAACAACTTTCACCAAAACAGAAGGCATTTGTTGGGTAGGCAAGTCATGTCAGAGCTACTCAAAACATTCGAGCTGTTTTTATGTGGCTACCACTGAGCTGAGTCATTACAAATATTATGTTTTTGACCTAGTTCACGTTTCCCAATTTTTACAGGGCTTTGGCTTTAATCGAGGTGACGTTGGCGTGGGGTCTAAAAGGGATAAGTATATTATATTATCGGTAAAATGTAAAGAGAAAGGATAAAAAAAAATCCAATATTAATGTAGACTGAGCAGTTTGTTATTATTTTTGTATCTGGAGGGAAATTAAGGAGGTGATCAAGAAGAAAGTATAATGGAATGGAATATGGAGTGAAGGTAAAAGAGAAAGCCTGGGCTAGGGACGAAATTACATTCATGTGTAATTGCAGGAGTGCATTAATGAGTTTTGTTGTTTCGTTAGCATGTAATCTTGGGGGAGAGCAGTAATGGGAGTTGAGGGAAGTTGGGAGGAAAAGGCTCGTAGAATTCGTTTTTGGGAAGGTCATTTAGGGGAAAAAGCTGGGTCATTTTTTCATGTTAATGTGGCTGGTAGAGAAAGTGCTACATGTAGTAAGTAATGTAATGTCATATCACTTTTCCTTTATCAGCTGCCATACAACAACAACATTAGAACATGATGAATGAATTATGTTATGTTCCTATTTCCAATTCAAGTATTGTGGAGAAGGATGTATGACATGGCAGGGGTAATTATAAGGCCATAGCCATGCCAGGACCAGCCCTAGACCCAAGGTAAGGTCGGTCGTGAATGGGCTGGTTTTCTCCAAAAATTGGCACTTTTTTCCAAAGTAAATAAAAAATGGGTTGGAATGGCTTATTTTGTTTTGTTTAATGTTATGTTATCCCTGTCAGGCTTGTTTAGAGAGAAGTACTTAAAAAGAAAAGAAATGAGAAGGTTGGATTTAACTTTAACGTACCTTTGGTCAACTGATGAATGCCAAGCTTAACCTTGGAGAAGTTTCCTGATCCTGCAAATAATACAAAAGTTCATTATTAATGAAATCTAAAGTTTAATTAATATTGTGTTCTGCAGTGAACAGTCAGTGAACTCAAATTCAAATTTTCCCGAACCGATTTCCCCGCAAAATTTATACAGCCCGAGGATTTTCCCTTGGCTCTTTTCGCTCCTGTACTTTGGGTCGGTCTCTGTGAAGCGGAGGAACTGCTCGTAAGGGCTCATGTAGCCAATGAAGGAGCGCTGGGGGCGATTCTTGATTATGGGGACGGGTGAGACATCACCCCGGGCCATCATTGTGGTGGTGGAAGGGGCTCTGTTTTCCTTCCCCCCATTGTTCTCTGCGGACTTGCTACCCCCACGGTTGGTGGGATTGCTGGTTGGTGGAGGAGCTGGCTGTTTGTTACTCCGACTGCTGGAGTAGCCTGAGGAAGAATTGGAGGATGAGGCGGAGGAGGTGGCCGAGTCCACTCCGCCCGTCTCTGTGGCACATGCATCAGTCTCCATTTTGGTATCTCCATTAGATGGTTCCGTATTGTCGGGGGTGGTGGTGGTGTCGGTGTTGGAGGAGCCTAGTCGCTTGCTTTTGATCGTCTCTGCGTTGACTGTGGAGGAGGTTCGGGTGTTGGGGCTACGCTTCCGGCTTAGCGAGGAGGAGGTCCCCGTTTTTGACTGATCTTCTTTCGGGTCATCATCAGGACAGTTTTCAGTATCCTTGGCTGTATCTGTAGAGGTCAAACATGACATGAAAGTGTTTAGCACAGTGACCTTAGCTTGAAGTTACCTCCACATCCCTCATGATATTTATGAAATTGCGGTAAGAAGTTTTCACTGAGAACTCCGCAACCAACTAATGTGAATATTTATGGCACCCACACTTCGCGGCGACCAAAAATCCTAATTTATTTTCGCAAAACCTTATTCAACTATAATATTTAAATTTTAATGTGATTGTTTGCAAGACATAATTATTTCTTTATTACAGTACACGTTAACTAATTATGTAGATTATCAAATGAATTTAGGGGAAGCTGGTGAATAATTTATCTAAAATGTAACTTTAATTCATAAATTCTTGGCTCTTAAAATACATACAGACTTGAGCTCAATTACCTAATTAAGACTCACAATCCCCAAACTCTTTTCATTCCTATGTAAATTCTGTCGTTTTTTTTTGTATGGGCTGGGACACTACATTGTTGTTATTTGGATGGAAATTAATTTATAATTCATCCACGTTTCTCCTGCGTAAGAAAGTAAAGTTCATGTAGCTTGGACATTCTTAATCCAGTCATGTGTTCTGGACATACATGTATTTTTGTATCGCGACATCATCCTACTCTATAATTAAAACGAGAGTTATTGCACGCATAAATTAAGACTTTCACCCTCCCCTATTAAGGTACTCATGTTTTGAACAGTCATGGTCAGTAGCCTCCATGTGGAATAAACTTGCTTGGTTGTTAAAAATAAAACAACGAATAATATGGCTTTATTGACAAGGGTAAAATGGAATTTTCCAGTCGTAATAATAATCAATTCATACATTTTTGTTTTTTAAGGAATAATAATTAGTGCAAAAACACTTCACTATGTAGATAAGCTTGTTATTGCCAAAATTGGACATGCAGTAGTAGTGCCTCCACTTACTGCGCTTCAACCTCTCACATTGTTATCCACGTGTGCGACTGCCCATTTGAGAAAGGTATCTAGTTCTAGTTGATCACGTAAAACACAAAAATTGGAACAGGGAGCAGTGAAGTGACAACTGACAAGACGAGACAACTTTCTCCTGTCCCAATCCAATCCAACGGTTCCAATAAAATATGCATGGCTGATGTTCCTATCGTGCGTAAGTATTTTGTTTGAGCTCCGGCAAAAGCACTTTGTTTTTCATGCATGTTTGGATTTGGAAAAATTTGGTGGATTACATTACAAATGATCAATCCACTGACGTAAAAACAACTGCGAAATAATTTATGCAATAGTAATTAAATTATAATATTGACTAATTTTTAAGGGGTCTCAGTCTTGACTGAATAGGTAAGTAGAATGGATTGATGTTCTACTAATCTAATAATGTTATTTTTGGTCGGGGTCACACGAGTTCAGCTCAGTTCAGACTAAAAAAATTAAGCTAACAATATAGAACTAATAATTTTAAACTCACCTTCCTCAGCTATTGCTTTCTGCTTGGGTGGTGACTGCGACTTATTACGGAAGCTTGCAAATCCTCTCGTCAGCCCGATTAAGGTGCTCGGCATGATTCAAAATTGTATCTCTCCTTGGCATTGGTACGGTACACACGAGTTATTTTTAAGCGCAAGTTATTTCAGACACAATTTCTTCCCCTGTCTCTCTGAATCCAAATTTTTTAATGCAATCAAATCAATCTCCCCCCAACGGTTATGTTTCTCCACGTGCGTAAACACTCTCCAATCTCAGTTATTAATTTTCAACAGTTATGCTATTTTCTTAGAACTCTCTCCTTGTCTGTTTCTTTCTGAGGTCCAGGACTTGCGTTATCATCATCACAATAGAATCGTCCAACTAACTTCTAAAGAAAGTATTTTTTTTTAGGTTTTTGTTCAGGTACGGTACTCCACTCCCTCCCTATTTTGTTTACGGATCGGTGAATAGAACAAAGTTTAATCACGCATTCATTGTTGGAAAACGGAAACTCGTGTGCTTTCTTTTCTCACGATCGTTATTGTTATTATGTTTTTTTCTCTCTGGAAGAAGCACCCACACAATCAATGAATGATGATGAAAGGGGGCTCGTGTTCGATATTTATTCCTGTCTGTGAACCAGCACAAGACATGGGAAAAAAACCAGTCTCGTTTTTATTTTTTATTTTTCCTTTATTGCGCAAGGAGGGAAAACTGGAATCATTAACCTGATTCGAATTACGTAGTCAGGAAAATAACTATGCTCACTCACTCGTTTGGTTCAGGTATATAATGAAGGTACAGTCGCGACTAAGCACAAGAGTGAAAGCGTAATTAAAACTGGGTGCCTTTAATTAGTCCTTCCTTAGACTTCCGGTCCGAAATGAATCCGATGCCAGCGGATTGATTTCACAAGCTTGGATTGCATCACAATCCTATTGCAATTCCAGCAGAGTTAGGGGTAAAAAGCTCGATAAAAATTACTCTTTTTTTCTTTGTAATATGATATGGAACTGATCCAATCGGTGGGGGCTATGATGGCGGACCAGGTCTATCAATAGAAAAAAAGTTGGAAAGAAATATGTAGAAAAAAAATTCAACTCTACTATACCAAAATGGTAAACTAACCGGGGAAAGGAAGAAAGCCCTCACACTGACTACATTCCTATGAAACTCCCTTGACGAATCTGGCCTGCCAAATGCGGCAAAAAATAATATGAGCTATTTCTTTCTTTCTTACGTAAGGAAAGCAAATCGGCAAGGTGAACTGCGACGCAAGACTGTAATAAACCGGCAATCCATTCCACTTCTTGTTCGTCTCCACTTACTTCCCAAAATGAAATGAGCACTTTTCTCCAGCTTTCATGTCGAGTATGTCCAGACCTGGAGGAGAACAAGGAGGAGGAGGAGGAGGAAGAAGAAAAGGTAACACGGAATGTTTGCCAAAAAAAACTGTAGTAATATAGTAAGTAATAATAGCGCTTGCCTTTCTTTTCTTGATACTCAACTCAATACACAAAAAAATAGCGGTGGTTGTAAGTAGTAGTAACATGGCTTTACAGAGGAAAGAAAACACTCCCGTTGTTCTTGAGTCGACTCGACCGTCGGCAAAGGCGAATGAGCAGTTTGGTTTCACCTGTAATTGCTCCTGTGATCCCGGTGAAACCAGAAACCGTTCCTTTTCATGTTTTATTTATTTCGGAGAGTAGTATGACTACTGCCTATTTAATTTTCTTGCCCTGAAGCTCTTGGAAGAAGATTTTCTTTGGAAAGTTCTTTTAATATGAGTGGATTAGCCAGAAGAAAGTACATATTAAGGGGGAACACGATACCCTGTCATGCCATGAAAATGACTTTCTCCCAAATTTACTTGCTTTTCTTTTCTGCTCGTCACTTACTTTTACTTCCATATTTACTTTTTACTCCTTCTGTTTGGATGTTGTCGTGCTCATGTACGGTTAATAAGAGGGGAAGCTGTCACAACAATGTG
>JAQGAI010001660.1:0-14093 GCA_034696905.1 Lepidocyrtus violaceus
AGAGCTCGGAAATGTAAGTGAAAATGTCATTGTTTCAGATATCGGTCGGGGTGATCAGCGCCCTAGCAGTGATCTGGGCTGCGATCCAAACCTGGAGCTGGAACAGACGAAATGGGAGGGCGGAAGTGGACATCGAGACTATCGCGAATCTCTTCATCATCTCATGCGGACACTTGGCCGACGCCTTCTTCATAGTTTGCTTTGGAACTGCCCTGTTCTGGTTCATTTTCTTCAAGAAGCAAGCCGCAGTCCATGTATTGCTGCCTGACCCTCATCAAGAGAGGTTGATAAGGGATCTACTGATTTCCGCTTTCTCTTTGAAGATTGTTGACATTCTGAAACTGTTGAGTCGACAGTCCAACATTGACATCTTCTTCATTGATTGGGAGCGACCAAAAGCCAGAAGCACAATACAAGCTCCCAACGAGAGGATCGGCAGAGGTGGGGGAGGAGGACATGATGCTGGTGCCAAGTCAGAGATTGGGCTGGGAATATATCATGATAAGAATGAGAGCGTGAGCATTTGGAGATCCTATTTTGTCGCTAATGAATGGAATGAAATACAGACTTCGAGAAAAGTGAACGTTCCCACCCAGATCATTGTAACGTTGTTCTTTCTGGAGGTGAGCACAGATTTAAAAATGATTGGTTTATGTCATATTTTTTGTTGATGATAATTAACTTTGTTTAATCAATAATTACGCTTTATTAGGTCCTCGGATTTAAATACTGGGGATTATACTGGCCAGAAGGAACCCTCAGTCCTGGGCCGGAGGCGGAACACATTCCCTACTCTACAACTGCTAGATTCGCAGTGGCCACGCTGGTCTTTGGGATTATTGGAATTCTTCAGGTTCGTTTTTTGCACCGGTTGTTTGACTAGAAATCAATCAGCTCTAGCTCTTCTAAATTAAAATGCTTCATTTATTGCAGTGGCTGTATCGCGTCGGATTCTATGAGCGATTCATCGAAGACGAAATTCAAGATTTCGTTGACCTATGCACCCTCGGAAACATCAGTGTGTTCATTCTTGCCGCTAAGCAGCACGGATACTACATCCATGGAAGGTAACGACTTTCACTAAAAAAAACTACGTTAATTAGAAATGTATGAGGCCTTTCCTTTCACTGATTTTATTTGTATTTTTGTCTCAATTAGGTCGGTTCATGGCTTTGCGGATACAGACATGCAAACCATGATCGAGCAATTGAGCCGTGAGGAAGAGGATCTCTGCAGCAGGAGGGGATTACTACCTCAAACGGATCAACAAACTTTCCTCATCAGTGTTCCCAGCACTTTCCGCAATGTCTACAGCCAAGTTCTCCAACCACTTTATGCGGTACGAACAAACAATTAATTGTTTGAAAACTATTGCTATCCTTACTTTATTAGTTTCAAAATTCTGTAAATACAAATCAAATTAATTTTAATGATTTTTTCTGGATCCTAAATGCTCTGACTAGACTTCAAACTCTGCTACGCCATTCCTAGGACGCGGAAGACAACTCTCCCTTACAACATCAAAGGCGAACTTGGGTGGTTCCGGGAATAAGCCTACGGCCAACATGTTGAATTTAAGTATCCACGCTTATCATTCCATGAACAGATTTCTTACTGCATTTTTGGAGCATGCGTTGAGTGACTTGGATTATGATGTCAAGGACAAGTCTTTCTTTGAGACCACTTTCGATATGGAGTTCGGTGAGCTAGGAACAGACAGGGCTGTTTTCTATACAGGTAAGTTGCTTACAAAGTAAAAATTGAAACCGATTTTAAAAAAATTCTTATACAATGAATTCAATTTAATTAAATCTAGATAACGGACATAGCTTCGATTCCGTCCTGTTTTATGGAAACGAACGTACATTGTTCATGTTCAACCTATACACATTCTTTTTCGTGGATATTCTCTCGCACAATTTTGTACTAGCTGGGATAATAACTTTTGCTATTGATCTGGTATTATGATAATTTTATAACTAACTAAAATATACTACAGGAAAACGCAATTTATCAAAGATCCGTAAAATTAAAACCCAATTTCTTTATTCCCATTTTAGATTATCAAGTGTCTGCGTAACTTTCTTGGGAAAAGGAATCTTGCGAGGAAGACGTTAATAGACGGCCGATTCCTTATTTAAAATATTTTACACATTTGAATCGAGTGATGATGGTAATTTAAGATTCCGCTGGAGTTTGATTGGTCAATCCAGCGGTTTTGTAATTTTTCAAACTACATTTTAACAAAAATTCGAATAAAGATTAATTCGTTTTCGGACTGGAGGTGGTTACTGCTGGCTTGTCATTTTTAATCCCATTGCCATTGGATGTATCCGTTGTAGCTGCTAGCCTGCTCACATTTCCATTTTTTACAATGTTCGGTTCAATCTGAAAGATCAAATGAAGTAAAAGGTTTTAAAAGATTGGAAACAAAATAATAGGAAACTATTTAAGTAATTATAATTATAGTCAAAATCACACAGTTTGTTAATACCTCTGCAGGAACCGGTTTCGCTTGTTGCTCATTTTTAGGTTTTGGGTCCAATGTTATAAGCGGAACCTTCTTCCGGGGTGCAGTCGATGCAGTTGATGGGCTTTCAACGATGTTTTGTGTCCCTTTCACTGCAGCCTGGAAGTTTAACAGTTGTAATATTGTTTAAATACTTAATTATCACTAGTATTAGAATAATTTCAACTGAATATGCACACGCTAAACTGTACCGTACGTACCTCTGTAACAACTAGTTTTGCCTGTGGCTCCTCCTTTGAATCAGAGACTACGGGAATAGGCTGTATTCTTCGTGGTACAGCCGTTTTAGTTGATGGGCTCTGACTCACATATTGTGAAGGTTTCACCGAATCCTGAAAAATTATACATCAAAATCAAATCAGCATCTATTTTTTAAATATATAAATTATTTTGTAATGGCTCATTATTATTACCTCTGTAGAACCCAGTTTCCCTTGAGCCTGATCCTTGGATTTTGAAGCTAATGTTATAAGTGGAACCTTCTTTCGTGGTGCGGTCGAAGCCGTTGCAGTTGCAGCGTTATTTTGTGCACTTTTTACAGAACTCTGGAAGATTAAAATAATAACTTAGTGCATATGTTTTTGGAACTTCATGTAATTTGATTTAGTTGTATTGTAAACAACCACAGCATTCCATAGTAAGCGTACCTCTGTAGCGACGCGTTTCGCCTGCGGCTCATCTTGACTGTCGTCGTCCAATGTTACTAGATCTATTCTTCGCGGTTTTTTAATTGTAGCTTCTTGGGTTGGTGAAGACGAGCTAGAGCTTTTTGTTGGAACCGTGTCATTGTGCTTTAAACCAGCTGTCGCACCTACTGATGGACTCTGTGTTTGGGATTTTTCTGCCTCTGATTTTTCCGTCAGCGTAACAAATTGAACTCTCCTTGGCTGTTTCTTTTCTGATGCAGAGACTGGTGTCTTTTTGATCCAGTTATCCAACAATGTTGGCTTGGGAGTTGAGGGTAAAACGGGCGGTGTAGCTGCAGTAGGTGCAGTGCTTGATAACGAAGGAGATGATGAGTTAACTTGTGGAGATTGGGACGCTGCAAGTTTTTGCACTTCCGGCTGTTGAGGTTTTTGGGATGGGGAGCCACTAATGCCTGCCCCACTGCTAGAAGGGGAATTTTTCACTGCGTTAAACATCTTGATAATTGTCAGAGGTTTCTTGTTCTTTTCTTCTTTGACCTCGACTGGTGTTGCTGGCTCTTTTTCCTTCTTTTCCTTTTGCTCTTTCTCTTTCTTCTCCTTCACTTCCTTCTCAACGACCTCTTTAGGCTCCTTTGGCTCTTTCTTTTTAATTGGTTTTGGTTCTGGAGGAGCTATAGGGAAGCAGGTTGCTGGTGTTAGGGCCGGAAATTCTCCCTCCGCTACCTTGAACTCTTCTCCCAACTCATTCTTTTCAAAAGTTATGATAGAGCAGTAGCCGTCCGTTGATGAAGCCATGAGGACGAGACCATCGGGAGACCAGGAAATATCTGTCATTCTGGTGCAATGAAGGTTCTTTATGCAAGCCAGTGGCTCACTTGATGCGGTGTCCCCAATTAGAATGGAGTTATTGGTAGCCACGGCATACACAAGACGATATGGCATATCTAGCAGAATTCCTTTGTCATTTCGAGGTGGTCTTAGCTTCCCAACACATGAGGTAATTCGATCATTCTTCTTTGTGGGGTTCACCAGTTCCGGATCTACGTTACATTACCATATCAAAATCAGTACAAAAATTACAAGAGCACTATTGATTTAAGCAACTGTCTACTATTTGCTTTGTTGTTTACACTAACCATATTCAATCGGCTTCCGCTCCCTTTGATAGTGAACTGTGCTGAACTTGGCTGCAATTGAATACGAAGTACCAGTAGGAATAATGGCACAAGGATTTGTCCACGAATTTCTACAAAAGATGATTGCAGCGTTGTTTTGCTCAGCATCGAATTTCTTCACAGGTTTGTCCTTGGAATTCTCATCATCTTCCCCATTTACCGGCGTGCTCTGTCTGGATTCTTCTGGCTTCTTCTCCACTGGTGGAAGCAACCCTCCAGGAACGATCAGCAACTCTCCCCGGGAACTGAAACTGAGTCTCCGACAAAATGTCTTCAGCGTGTCATCATGGAACAATCTGTTCAAAGTTGTCACCGGCTTTTTCGGTGGAGGTTTGACCTCCTGTTCATCTCCATTAATCTCTGATAAAGGAGTCTCTTGTGATGGTTCTGAGTCCATTGGCGTAGGCTCAGACGGTAACGGTAGTTGTTCCGACGGGTTCACAGCGACAGCAACATCTTCCGGTTTTTCCTGGATCGCTTCTGGCCTATTTTCTTTTTCTTTGGCTTCATCCTCGTCATTTAATCCTATCCAAGCTGGTGGATATTTCAAGGTTTTATGGAACACCTTGCCGGTCTTGTTGTTGAAAAATCTCAAATGCCTACATAAAGTGAAGAATATTATTACTCTTAAGTTTTCATCACACAAATGTGATTCTAAAACATACATACTAACTGATCTAATGTCCAACATCAGACATGCAAACTTATTTTAACATGATAAACAAGGAAACTTCTTCCGGTTCCGGGAAAAAGGCTAAATCAACTGACCTATCGATACACATGGTAGCGCTAAACTCTCCGAGCGGGTCATATGCAACACCTTGCACAAATCCGGTATGCTCACGCTCGGACCAAAAATGAAGGGGAGTTCCCTGAAAAACACAAAAATTACATTAATCGTGACATTCCCAATTTACGATTTATACACACAAAACAGTTGAGCGCAGTAAAATTAGCTAATTTTTAACTGCCCGATATAATACCTTCTTAACATCCCACAGGACCGCTGTATTATCTACAGATCCGGAAACCAAGTAGTTACTATCAGGAGACCAGCATAAGTCCGATACATCCTCTACGTGTCTTCTAAAAATCTTCTCCACGTTCCAAACTTCCTCCTTCTCGGAAACACTTTCATTTTTCCAAATGAAAACATAGGAGTCTGCAGAATTAGAGAGAGAAAATCAATTGAATAAGCACTTAATGTTCAATTATATATAAAAAAGTTTAATTTAAAAAACTAGCTAAGTATTACCATCATCCCCCGCCGCTATATAAGTTCCACATGGGCTGAATCTGCAAACGTTGATTCCTTTCTGATGTCTTGTCAGTTCCGCCACAGGAACGAGGTCGGGCTTGATGGTGTCCGGGTTCGTAAGGTGCCATATCTATAAATTGGAAATAACATAAAATTACTACACTTTCAATTCCAATCACCTAAATAATTCCAAGCATAACTGACTGTTCAATTTTTTTTTCATTGGATGATGTAAATATGTTTCATTATTTATTTCCCATACCAAAAGTAGCTTATCCGCTCCGCCAGTGACAAGACGGTAATAGCCTTGCTCAGTTTTCCCTTTCGGGTCGAAATCTAATGTCAACACGGGATCCCTCACGTGCCACGCAATTTGCGGAATTACGACTCTCATGATAACACTAGCTCCTCCCCTCTCTCAAAATCAAGTCCGTGCAAGTACTTTAATAGCACTTCTTTCCTTCGTTCGCTGGGCTTGTTCTAATGTCTAACACTGTTGACTGTTATATATCAGTCAGACGGTAATCAGTAAATCAAATCACCAATCGCTGCAACTGTTAATAAGCTAATAACTTGTAGTTGACAATTAAACTGGCGTAACAGAATAGGAACTCAAGAGAAGTTGACTTGATGTTTGAGGGAGTCAGATGTCAGAAGTAAATCTCTTAAATAAATAGCTTTTAGTCACACACCACCACACCAAAATGGTTTAATTAAAAACTGTAATTAAATTATCCACCTTTAACTTACAAAGTAGTCAATAACTTGTTCATTGTTCGAAAAATCTTCAGTTTCCGATCCACCCACACACAGTCCACTAAAATGCACTTGTTTTGTTTTGTTGTTTAGAAAAGAGTGGACTGTAGTCCTGTTCTGGCCTGACCTGATCGGACTTTCCCATTTGCATTTAGATACAATTCTACATTATGAAAATTGTCCGGGATCTACATAAATCGGAAATCCTGTTAATTCCTGTCCCTTTTCATTGTCGCTTTCTCTCCTTTGATCTGATCGTGTTTGGTGGTCGTCCGGGTCCGATGAATGTTATCAATATCATAGATGAGATGAGATTGAAGAAGGAACAAAAGGACAATGCAAATGCGAGACTTTGTTTGACTTGACATGGGAGCTTTCTCGAAAAGCGCTTTGCTTTGTTTCCCGCAAGCCATCAAGAATCTCTGAACAAGAGCCAATGAGTCCATACGATATTATCTGATGGTGGCGGGGCAAGTTGAGACTTGACTGGGAAAACTGTCTTAATAGTCAGCTGTCGTTCTTGTGACGTTTGTAAATAACAACATGAAAACATGTGCATTTGTTTGTAAATGCACTTGGGTCGGGTCAGTCAAGTTAATGTTTGTACTACAGTTAGTGCAGTAGTCGCGTGAAAAACATTTAATTTTTATTACTAAACTAACGGTTTTGGTTTTATTATTAATTTAAGTGTGATTAATTAGTGGAGTCAGGAGTAGGTTGGTTAGGAAGAAGTAAAAAGTGGCAGTTAGTTGGGATTGGGTGGGAAGTTGAATTGTAGTTAACTGTTAACTGTGTTTAGTTAAAGTTATGAGGTTTAACGAATTAAAAAGACTGGCAAAAGTACTAGAGAAGTTCCACTGTCCTAGATAATGAAACCTTTAGATTTAAAGGAGCCGTTGGTCATTCCTTCACCCGAAGGTCTTCAAAGTACTTCTGCAAGTCAGATAAGAAAGAAGTTGCCGAGAGAGAAGTAATTAATCATTAATTATCAATCAATCATGTTGGACATCGCCGTGTGCAACAAGATAACCGAGTTGGTGGAGCAGTTATCAACGTCTGGGAAGGACATCGTCGATAAGAAAGTATTCCGTGAGCTGGCCACTAACGCAGGGTAAGGAAAATTCGAAACATCAATCAAACCATCTTACATCTTATCATCATTGTTATTATCTATCCCTTGACGGTTGTCTGTAAATAAGTATGAAATTAAACATTCCCATTCTTTCTTATAGGCAGTCAGAGGAGTATTTAAAATTCACGTTGGAAAAGCTGTTCCACCAATTGGGGAGAAAACATAGTGAAATCCGTTTAGGAGCTTTCTTGGTCATGGATTTGCTGTTTACGTAAGTTTGACATTAGTCAAAATGCCCTTAATCTAGGATTAGAGCGATTACTTAAATAATTTATGATACTCTTTATTTCTTTACAGCAAGTCAGACTACTTCCGGGAACTGCTATTAGATGAATTTCACGTATTCCTGGAACTCGCCGTGGAAAGCAATCCCGATAAATTACTACCTCCTCCCATATCCGCTGCCAAGAAGTTGAAGCAACGAGTTCTACAGTCGATTCACAAGTGGTACTCCAACTTTAAGGACTCCCACAAGCGTCTGGCGCTCAGCTATAATTTCTTGAAGCACAACCTGAAAGTTGACTTTGACGATGCGCTGAAGCGAAATGCGTTTGAACTACAGCAAGACCTTCTGGAGAGAGAACGACATAGCAAAATCATTGACAAGAAAGTGCATTCGATCAAAATTGAGATGGAGGAGAAAGTTGAAGAGATTTCACGGGTCATCACAGAAATGAACAATTGTTTCGGTCTTTTGGTTCCAAAGCCTAGTGATTTATTTCAAGATCCGGGTAATAATGATAATGATGATTCGGAGGATGAGGAGGAAAAAAGTGTAGACTTGCGGGAGCATGGAATCGTGGACAAAAGAACTGTGATAACAATTCAGTTGTCAGACAAGCCGGAAAGAATTAAGATAACACAGGATAATGCTGCCATTGTTGATAGTCTTAAGGATCAATATTTGGAGCTGAAAAATGGTTATCTGCCGGCCATCAAGAAATGGGTTCAGGTTGCTTCCAAAGCAGGTGAATTGAATAGTTTAATTTAATGATTTTCGGAGTTAAACTGATTGATTGAATATTCGCAATATATTTCTTTTATCTTTGGCAGATGACGCACAGCTTTTTAGGAAGGTCATGGACATCAAAGGCCTCGTCGAGGAGGAGATGTCCAGATATGAAGATCTTAAACTTGTAGAGTCTACTTCGGTTTCAGCAGACAGTGGTTAGTAAACAACATGTGAACATTGAACATGAATTTATAGACGAAAATTATGAACTTCTGATTAATGGATTTAATTTTGGAACGTTTTCAGATGAAGAGAGTGACTCAGATTTTGAAGAGGTTCCGGATAAAGACGGATTTGAAGAGTTTGCTGAGGCGCCACCGGTGGCAGTTGAATCCGCAGTAGTAGGCAGTAGTACTACTAATTCTGGAGAAGGAAAGAAGCAGGATTGGCGACCGTGGAATGAACTGGAAAATGATGCAAACGTAATTTTGAATACGATTTATTTTGTACTCATGCAAATTCATCCCTTATCATCACTGTGCACTATATATCCTTCATTCTTACTCTCTCCGCGATTTAGGATCCTACGTCAATCACAGCAACATTAAGAAAGCTACAACCTAAGCCAAGTTCTTTGTCAACGTCAGCATCGTCTTTCCCCGAAAATAGTACAATTACGAATGACGGTGAACGGCCCGGGCCCAGTTCTGCTTTAATGACGGAGGAAAGTAGAAAACAAAGACTTCTGAAATGCGCCCCAAAGTTACCTTATGATGTGGATTTGTATCACTGGGAAGATGAAAATCTTAAAGCACCTTCTATTGAAATGTAATTTTCAGAGTATTTTATTGTTAGCTAAATAATATTTTTTTTACCAGGAGCATTGTTGAGATGAGCAATTAATTTTATGACAATAATTTGTTGTCTTTTTCATAGCGTTGAAACGGACGGTCATAGATTTTGGGCACCCTCCCAGGACAGGGCAGGGGAAGTATTTGAAGATCCAAACGGCATAGCGTCGTTACGAACAAGGGTGATTGAGTTCACCGGTAACTTTGAGCCCGTTAAATGGAGCTGCCGTGCCCCGCTGCCCAGCGGGAGACTATGTCCAAGGAAGGATAGACTTAAAGTAAGCGAAAACTTATTCCTCTCGGAAATTAATAATGTAATTTGAACTACTGCTCTAGGGTTTCTAGTAATCGCATACAAATGAATTATGTGCTTACTTTATAGTGTCCATTACACGGGAAAATCATCGCCAGAGATGATATGGGAAATCCGGTAAAACCAGAAGATATTGCAGAACTAGAAATTGAGAAAGCCAGAGCTGAGCAAGAAAAACCGCCTGATTGGCAGGATCCTGAGTTTTTAAAGGACATTGAGGTAAATACTTCCGTTTTACCCTAATAAACGGCTTTAGCGCTTTATCTCTGAATTAAGTTTTAAAAATATTTTTGTTATATGATGCACCAGGCTCAAACTGGAATGGATCTTACAATTCGGCCAGCTCGAAAAGGCAAGAAGAAAAGTAAATCTTTTGCAGAATTATATCCGGGTTTAACCGATATTGACAAAAGGAAAAACACCCCTCGCACGAGACTGGAAAAGAAAGTCTTTAACAAGTGAGTTTAAAATTGTGACAGATACAGTTAGCGATTTTACCTTTGTTTGAGTGGTTATAAATAATTGCCGTTTCTTTACTTTCTCTTTTAGGACCTCGGTGAAGCGTGTTGCAGAAGCAATGGATACATTAAATTACAAACGTTTTAAAGACAAATTTGGGGATCAATGGAATTATTCTATGAACGATGATTAATTAATGTAACAAATCTTTCATGGCATTGCTTTAATTAGATTAAGTTAGCTTTTATTTAGTAATATGTACCTCTGAACCGCTGGTCGGTTACATTTGACACTGTGTGGCTGGCAGTAAAAGTACAAAATATTTATTTTTGAAGAGAGAACATCTTTGTAAAAAAAATCAAGTAATTATTTAACTATCTTAGATCGTATTTAAAGTACATCTGTTTTTATATTAGATTAGGTAACACTTGACATTGTGTATATATTAAATATTGTACGACACCGGAAGTATTATACAAAATAAACCATTACTTTGGGAGAAACATAATATTGGAGACCTTTTGTCTTGTAAACTGTTCCATCATTTTAAAAATGTTCCCAATCTCGTTTGGTGAAAGCTCGCACAAAATATTCCGCGCATCATCGCACAGAACACTTACGAAATCTCGAGTTGTTCGGTTGTCATTTTTGTCCTTAATGAGCCGCAAAAGAATGTGGATAACCTGTGAAGTAAACAGATAATTCATTCATTCTTATTTAATGAAATTCAATTGGTAATATAATAGCTACTTTTAGGCAAACATTAGCAAAAAAAAGGTTGTTGGTCTTACGTTACGGATGACGATCCTACGAACAGCTCCAACATGAATAGTCTCATCTTCATCCAGTGGATCGTAACAGTCCCGCAACCATCCCAATGGGAACTTCAAAATGCCCAGAAACTTCTCGATTGCGTTGTTTAAATGGAATTCAACAGCCCTTCGCCATTTAGTTTCCACTGCTTCATGCTCCCGCTTCTTCTTTTCGTATACCGTACGATCCGCTTTTGTAGCAGCCACTGGAAGTTCTCCAAGATCCGTTGCGGGTCTCTGACCCATTGCTTTCTTCCACAGAGAAAGGGCATCTTCAGCTTCCAAGTAAACTTTGTAGCAAATGTACTCTCGAACAAGGGTATTTTCCAAAGAGTCCGAGATTTGAGCTACCTCCGAAACATTGGCTGGAGTAACCTGAAATTTACACAAAAAAAATTGTATTTCCAGTCACAACAGTTTAGTTTATCCTAAAAGAGATTCTATTTCCCTACCTGTCCAATCAATTTCTGAACTTTTTCTATATTTCCCAGGGTCAAGTACTTCCTTGAAATCCAAATTGTGTACTTGACGAATTCGTACATGACGTGAGCTGGATTGTCGGCTAAGCCGTAACAGCAACTGATCCAATTCAAATTCTCCACCGTAAAATCCTCCTCCTCGTCCCTCATTTTATCCACCACGGCCAATGCTATTCCAAGAACATCCAGGTCGTTACATTGTGAGCCTTTCAGAAATTCCATAATATCCTCCTCTGCAAAGGGATGCTCGGGAGTAATGTGACGGACGATGGTGGGGATTTTCTTGTCGTCAGACAATTTTTGGATGTAGTAGGGAGTCTTCGTTATCAGATTTATATCGACCAGCACCTAATTGAACGAAACGTGAATGGTAAGTAGTAAAGTTAAAATTATTTTTGCGGAATGACTTTACTACTCATGAGGCAAAATGTTGAGATTAAATGCATACCGCAATATAACGCTCCATGCAAATGTCAAGCAATTCTTGAGAGTATGGCAAATTGACAACTCCAAAGAAGAGGAGTAAATGGGAGAAGAAACGCACTACGTGGCCGTTCAGGATGGGATGGTCATAAGAAGTTCTATCAAAAATAATTATTCATTATTAGGAAATACTCTTGTTGTTTACCTTTAAAAACAAGTAACTACTGCGGATATCAGTAAGTATTACTTACAAAAGGGTGGGTAGAAGGGCTTCCAACTGTTCAATGAAATCTCCGATTTTGTCCTGCATCACGCACTTTTGCAAAGATTGAAAGATTTCTTCTTGAGGACTCACAGAGTCTTCCTTGCCAAACGCATCCACCTTCGCGATACACTCAGGCACCGACAGTCTTTGGCTCCAGTATGAATCTGGGAGATCGCAGCGATTATTCGGCTTACTTAAGCCCCTCAGCCTCCCTTCCATTATGACATTAATGGATGCCTTTAAATACGACCATAACTAAAAAACACACAGAAGTTTCAGCCAATTAGAATTTAAAAAATTAATAAAAATCGAGAGAAACTGGTGATTGTTGGTGTATTTACCCTATCTTCCCATGTATTAGCAACATCAAGCATTGCTGCTCGATGACCGCAAACGGAACCCAGCAAGGCTCTATCATATTTTGACATGGCATTCTTTTCGCAAACTTTCCAAGTGATTGATTTCCACCAATCCCGTTTAGGGTTGCCACTGATGCTGTAATCCGGATTTGGTCGAGCTTGACGTTTAGATTTTGGAAGGTATTCCATGGATGGAAGGACGGCGTGCTTCTGTGCTCCTTGCTCCTCATCAGTCTCCACATCTAGTTGAGTTTTGGAAGTGAACTGGAAACCGGATAGTGCAGCTGCCTTAATCCGCTCTCCGGATTTTAACAAGTAAGTTATGGCGTTCTCAACGTTTCCAATTCTGACGTAGTAAAAGGCTCCTTTTAGCACTTTAGTGGTTTCTTTCTGTAATATGAAAATTCGGAGTGGGTTATGAGCGGGTTAGTATTTGGAAAGTATTTTTAACAATAACAGAAATTAGTCACCTCTCATATCATTTAATATTTATGCAATTCATTTTTCGTACCTGATCCAGAGGATGGAGTTGTTTCCCTTCGCGTGCGGGAGCATCTGGATCAACTTGGGAAACCATTGAAATGCTGCTTGGCTTACTAAGTAGTCTGTCCCGATGGATTGCATCCAATGTATTTTCCCAAATAAAATACTTCTCGCTGAGATCTGGAGGGCCATACTTCTCAAAATTGGCTTCCAACCAGCTAAGGATGTAAAACATCTAAAATCAGAAATGAGAGCGATTAAAGTAAAGCCTTTTTAGATTACTTTCTTCCGCATTGGAATCTAACTGCGAATTTTAGTTACAACGGAACTGAACTCAAAATCAAAATAAGGGATAAAGTGATTTTAGCACCTCTTTCAAAGCCAAATCTGACTGAACAATATCTTGAACATAAGGCTCCTCATTTATACAGAACTTATCGCGGATGACTTGATTAAAGGGCTCCGGACGCTCCTCGTCATTAAGTCGCTGGTAGTAGAGAAGACTAATTAAGTTCCAAGTTTCGCATTCCAGACGCAACAGGTTTTGCAGCTAAAAATACAAAATAGATTCAAGATTTGATCTGGATTACTTTAATGAGTAATTTAATAACGAATCATGTAGAAGATCAATCTTGCATTTTTACCTTCCTATAATCGGCGTCGGTGAGGTCAGTCTCATTCGTTTTCTGATGTTGTACGGCCACATCAATATACTGCATCCAGGTATTGACGACTTCAAAAATCTGAGATCTTTCTGACATGCAGTCTATGGCCACACCAAACTGTTCATGGAGGGCATCCATCGCTGGAAATCACAAAATTAAAAGAAGAACACATAAATACCTGAACAAGCATACTTTAATTTTCTTGACATGTCATAGATTGAAAAATTAAACTGACCTCCGATAAAGTCTTCCACCCCAGTGGGTGCCAATGTAAGCCTGGTTTTCTCCAGATTCGAGATGAAGATCGAAGGTCCCTCAGTCATCAACATGGATCTGGTCTCCTCAAAAACTTGTTCCATCGGGAAGGCATAACTGTATCGACCCCGTGAACTACGCTCTCTAACTGCTGATACTGATAATCCTCCCATGATGGGCCCCGGCGTATCCTCATCTTCCCGATCCCCTTCACCACCACCACCACGGGGGAAAGGTGTCGATGTGAACATGGACATGACGGTTTTTGGTTTTAGTCTA
>JAQGAI010001661.1:0-14091 GCA_034696905.1 Lepidocyrtus violaceus
TTCCAAGATGACCGATAGCACATTTGGAGGTTCTTCACTTGAACAACTGAAATGAAAATAAATATAAAGTTTACTCATGAGAGAAGGCGAAGAGGGAAGATGCACTTTTATTTTTAAGCTGGTAAAATGGACTGATGATAATTTTCAAGTAAATGGAATAAGCTGAGATTTGCAGTGCTACGTAATCGTAAACTAACAGTCAAATTGGACAGTTCAATTTTGCATTCTTGTGTAAAGCCATACTAGATTAGATCGAACCAAGTACAAAGGTGGAAACAGAAAGTCGGTCCACCACCTTGAGGCATTCTTCTTCCCAGTCGAGATTTCTCCTTATCTTGGTCTAATTGCCTTCATTTTATGTTTGAGCGTACCGTGTAAGGAGCTATATCAGATTTAAGTTAGACAGACAGATTATTTGCAGAGGGTGCTCTTGCTGACGGTTTGTGAATGTTTATAGGTATTTTTACCTTTTTCGATTTGAATCATTGACTAACAATCCCTTGGTTTGTTCCTGTTTCATTACATAACCCGTTCAACTACTAGTTTCAAATCTTGATCATTCTCGGAAAGGCATTTTGCTTGCAAAAAAGGGCTTAATATTGCGAATCCAATAAATTGGACAATTAACCCTAACCGCTCCAAAAAGGAGGATGAGGATAGTATTGAAGGAAGATAGATGGTCGAAGTGATAGGGAGGAAAGTGGATGCGCATAACTTAAAATGGAAGGGAGCAACAATAGATCTTTATGCGTACATGGCAAGAATCCAGGTTACACAATGGATCAAACATGTTGTTTTTTTCGCTCTAATATGGTTGCATAAAATGAGGAGGGATTTATAGTAATCGTAATCTGCATTTCTGCATATTATGCATTAAAATTTATAATTGATTTGAAAAAGAAAGGCTGCTTATGATATTGCTTCTTTATATTTTATTAAAATGTTTTGTATCTCGTTCCCTATCATACTTTATCCATCAGCAAAAAACGAAGAACAAGTCCATGTACTCGAATTCGACTGCATATATTTTAGTTTATCTGAAAAAGTAATTTAGAACCACTCACCATGAACTGTAACGTAGTCTCCATTCCTGTAACATCTTATCAGCACTTCACCTGTAAGGAAACAAGAAACAAAAAATAAATTAACGCATCGGTTTGAATCCATCACTCTGAAGGTGTATTTGTTACATAGTTTTTGAAGCGTATTTGCACAATTTCGAGCACGACATACATCAACCTCCTTCTTTTTCTTACTGATGAACGGATGAAAACGCAAAAAGTGTTGAAAAACATTGATGGATGTCTTTTCTATCAACTAGATAATTCAACGTGCACACTACACACATAATGCCATTACATACCTCCATTGATTACAATTTGACATTCTTCTCAAACAGTCAAACTAGGATCAAGCCATAAAAAGTAGAAAAAAAGTGTGAAGAAATTTTTATATCGCACTATTATTGTCTGATAGGTGATAGGTGAGCAGTAAAGTGCTAAAAAGGAGGGCAAAAGATGAGCACACTTACTCAGCAAGCAGATGAGTAATAGAATATTTTAACGCAGTTAAAGCGGATACTTAAAAAAAACGGACTCAAAGGTTAATGCATTCGCGTGTAATAATGACAAGCTGAAAACTTGCAGAAGAAAAAATCTTAAATTGCGATTTTCAGGCAAAATTGCTTTTTACGGTGTCAGCCAGAACGTAGTATAATATGCAATCATCTTCGTTTTTCTGCTACATTATTCAGAAGTTTTTACTTCTTTTCTTCTGATTAGATACAAGAATCATTTATTTTTCTGCTTAAAAAAAGTCACACTTTTATCTGAAGATGAGGAAAAGACATGGACTATTGCGGAGAGGTGTTTAGGGAATATAGCCAGACATAAAACTCAAGTTCAAGCAAAGTCACATTACTGACATCTCTACTACAATAACAGGAAAAAATGAAGAAAGTCGATGAGCCCAGTGTAAATCGACTTTTGTGGCTTTTGCATTAGGTGAAATGTCGCAGTAAATCATGAGTCTTATATAAACTAACAACCTAACACTTATTGCATTACTCACACCCGGCCAGCTTTGATGGTGGAGACCTACGAAGGCATGTTATTATTATGCAGAGGAGAGGACATTATTGAGGTATAAAAAATATAGTAGGAAGGCAAAGGCAGAAGAGGAAAATGAAATCCAACAATATAACGCTTAATGGGCACTTCACAACTCAACAATTTTTATGTTGTTATTCAGTCTTCAGCAGTCCAACCTTTAAGGTTATCAGCACCTCATTCCTTTCCGTTATTACTATGATTATATTCATAACTTACATTCATAATGGGAATACCACACACGTGAACAATAAGCAGCGTTTATATTATATTACCGAAGTTGAAAGGAGAAAAAAAATGAAAATCGAAACAATGGAGAAAATCTATGACATCTCCGCGACCTAACCGACCAAACCAATTCAACAATGAGTATCGAGTACGATGACTCTCTGATAGGATTTGATAGAGGAGTAGCAGCAGCAGGTATAAAAAAACGTTCTTTTTTACAACCGTCTGCCTGCATAGAATCATCACATCATCGTCATCATTACCGCCTTTATCCAAGAGTAAAATGCATTTGGATAGTGGACTCGTTCCACATGACTGGGTTAAGTAAGACACGCATCGTATATCATGATCAGCTCATAAGATATTGTGCATTGTTTGCCGCGCTTCATATTACTTACTCTCTTCTGCTCTGCCTGCCTGCCCGGATCGTGGCAGACTTTTTACTGCAAAGGTTATCCCTTTTCCCAATCTCCTCACTCAAGCGCTTTTTGTGGTCAAATGAAGAAGTCATCAAGTCATAATAGTCAATTCTCATTTCCCGTCACTCAAATCACTTTTAACCCTTTGGCTTTCTATAATGTCTGGCTGAAGTGAGTCGCAAAGGCATATAGCAAACCAAGTCATTCTTCCACTTCTATAACGTAACTGATTAGGCTATTTATTTTTTTTCGTTGCGATCTCTTGACTGGAGATAAATGTACTCACACAAGTCAAGAAATAAGAGATCAAATGCCAATGTCAATTGCCATCTCACTCATTGTCAGTCAGTTGAACCTTTACTAACCGAAGCGTAATCGTAAAATCATCATCATCATGAGCATCCTTCCTAACATCTAAATCCTCAGGAGATTTTTTTTCACCTTGTTGACAGCCAAAACCTATGCAACACCGGCCAATCCAAACCAACAGACAAAAAACAAATGGTTTTGTTGCTCACTTCACACGTTGTCGACATGTTATATTGAATCGGAAGTATTTTTTTTATCAGAAACTCAAGCTGAAATATTATATGCGCATGATGAAAGTGGTGACGATGATGGTGTGGATTTTCTTTCACATTCGAAGTTTCACATTTTGATAAGATAATCCACCATGCACATGCGACAAGCACGTTAGACGTAACGTTACGTACCATTGTTTTTTCTTCATATGCACCTATCCATCTGGTTCTAGACTCCCTTTTGTTTTTTAATTCGTTTTTCTCCTCCGATATATGACTTATATGACTAAATCGCTACGCTTGACTGAATTTCTGTCTTGTTTAGTAAGTAGGATTCATTCAAACAAGATGCATGACAAAATGTACTCATGTAAAGTACAATGTGTTCAGTCTATTATTCGTCGTAGGCTATATGAATGTGTCTGTGTCAGCCTTTTCCCATTCTTCATTTTCATGCATGATCCCCCATTTTAAATCGTGCTTGACATTGCACAAACGAATGTAGGTAATGGCGTAGGTTCATCTAGGTTGATCTTTCTTGACATGTGGAACTGCCTATGTAGACTTTCACCTATATTTCCCTAGATGCCCGATTCTGCGATGGGATTTGAATATCTTAATAATAGGTTATTTATCTATGTCTAAGTTCAAGAGGAAGAGAATGAAGAAAAATGGAACGTAAAAGGAAACCATATAATTTTGGTAATGTACTGAATAGAGACAATTTGCAAATTCTCTAAGTGGTGGAAAGTTACCTAGGCCCTGTTCGGATCGTTAATGGAGTCGAAAATGTAGCGCTGAAGTATGCGGAACATTAAAGAGATTACTCATGTTTAGAATGCACTATAAGGGAAACGTAAATGTGATTAAATTGATTTCTTCTGAAGGGAAAACTGGCATTTTTACAATTAGCCAAGCTGCATTTTTTCTTTTTGTAAAATTCGGATGGATGTGATGTGATCATATCATTATTGCTTGAACGAAATTATGTGTCTTTATTAGTTCTAGCCCATTGCATACGCATATCATTGCTGACAGAGTGAAATGGACTGCGGTGAAACAACCTTGCACCGCCTACAAAAGAACAATAACATTTTCGTATCAGATATCAAGCTGCGACTCGAATGAGAATATTACGATTTGATGAAAAATATTTTCAAGTGAGAAAAAGACGGTGTTTTTATACTGCTTTTATTTACAAAATGGATGTATTCGTATGAGTGGAGTGAGTTCTAGCAGTAAGTAATTTAAATAGATATTCGCAGATAAAATGGAATTTAAAATAAAAACTGTTGAAACGATTTTTTTTCTCCTGTAGCTCAAAATTAAACGATGCTGCCAACAGGATGAAAACAAAATTACAAAATGTCTAACGCACAATCGTGTTCATAAAAGAAGTCCGAATATAGGAATCCCAAATTATATTTTTCCTTTTACGGTCACTAATAACTTGCTGTTTGATAGATTTTATAGTATGGTATGCTTCCATATGATGAAATTAACGCATTTTGCAAAATAAGGTTTAAATGTTTTAAATAATCGAATTGATGATTTCAACATGAAAGAAGGGGCAGGAATTTCTTGAAACTGAATATTTTCCGATACATTTTTATAGATTGTCAGTCATAATGATTCTGGTGCCAGTGTGTGAAACCCACAATCAGAAACAGAAACAAATACATTTTACCGGGCGGAACACAAAAGGCTACACTGCAATTGCAATGCATTTTATCTATTCAACTCTTCTGCCACCGCAAACCACGAGCAAATTGAAAGGTGGGTGTGTAAATGACAAATGATATTCTTTTGATGCAATTATGTAACATGAAAATGTATCTTATTGAAGTTATCGAAAAGCATTCAACTCTTTTCGCTCTTCTCTAGGGATGCATCAACAGATAGTTTCCAACCTATCTAACTATTGTATCATCCATTTTCCTATTGTCACGTTCACGCTTGTCAAAAACAACAAAAAACTTTTAAAATATCATTTTTCAAGCAAAAAATTATTGCAGCTGTACTGCTTCTTTCTAAATTCTGTTTTTGACTGAATGAGAAACAATAGTTTAGTTTTGTATTTGAAAACTGACGGAAACCAGAGTACGTATCCAACTCATCATTCGATAAAATTCGATCTGTTCAATGAGACAATAGATAGAGACATTACATTAGACCAAGTGTCGCCGTCACCTTTTTTTTAAAACCTCTGCTATCTACAAAAGAAATGAAAAAAAATACAGAGAAAATGTTAGCAAAGTAACGAGAATAAAAAGTTGGAGGTAAGCAGCATGAAAAAAAACTGTCACGATGGACATCGTTCAAGTAAGAAGAATACTTCAAGCCAGGAACATGAAAGGGATGTGTTTCGTTTCATGCATATCATTCATTCATGTGGATGGAAGAAGGGAGCTAGAGAACCATGAGGATCATCATCATTCTCATCATCATCCTCATGTTTTATAATGCAGTAGAGAATTCTCCGGAAGTCTACGCTTCAAACCTAATTATGTAGACAAATGAAAATGAGAGACTTTAAAAGGAATACAAAAGACATGAAAAAGAAGGAAAAAAGTTGGATCCTTACTGCAAATGGAATATGGATGAGTATGCTGTTTGGGTAATGCATTTTACATTTTTAAAACGGGATAATAAAAATGGTTTGCAAAGCGGGAGGCATATAGCGTAGATGTATGCTTGGTTGAGTTTTTTCATATTATGAATGGGTGTAGAAATCCGATGGTACGTTTTCATCCTGCTTAAATTCTCAGTTTCTGCTAGTTCATTCTCTCGTTTTCTTTCTTATCTTGCTGTTGACATTGCTTTGCTTTCTGTTACAGTACAGTATTCACATTCAGTACAAACAAACATTACTTACTTTATACATTCTTTTGCTTTATTATGACATGACGAAGGGACTATATTTACCAGAAGGATTCTGACATTGTTGTGTTTGTTGGCGAGGAGAAAGAATAAAAAAAGAGTTGAGTCAGACAAGGAAAAGGGAAGAAAGACAGAGGCTTGTTTTTTGGTACGAACAATCATGCCATGCGTGACATGAAAAGGTTCGCCAGAAAAAAAAAGAGATTCGGAAGTGTCGACAGTAAGATAGACAGGAGGACACGAGAGAAGACAACATTAAAAAACCCAAGTCAAGCCAGAAAATATTCAAAAACCGAATTATATGTACTTGGGTACACCACGTATGTTATGTAATGCCACCTACTACAGTGTTATGTATCTTTCATCATCAAATTACGTTTTTTTATCATGAAGGATTTGTCCAAAAAGTTGTGTCAGTGCCTGGGGATGAGGACTTTGATGAAATGTGATGAATTTTCATTAACAATTGCGTTTTGCAGGTGATAATTCTTCTGCGTTCGAATAAGGAAACAAAAATTGTGTGATAATTGGAGTCGTTAATTTTGGCTCATTTTTCAGGAGGATGGATAATTTGCATTGGATTTAGCCTACAGTCAGTATCATATCGTTTGCGTTGCTGTAAACGATACAGCCATGTAATTATGTACAGTTTACTATAAAAAGGATAGAAAGACAATGAGAAGCATTTACAGAAAAAAAAAATCATTTCAAGCTGGATTGTTTCAAGCACAATAATTCATTAGCATTATTCGCATATCAACACGTGGAGAGTGTTTAGGGAACAGTATGATGTAATTAAAACAACTAATCGTTTACTTGAATGAAGGGCACGTTTTCTCGGATGATTCATATCCAAAAATGACATCGGTAAGAAGAAAGAAGTTAAGAAAATGGTGGGATTTGCTCGCAGTACAAAAGCTATAAATAAAAATGGAAAAAAATTACCTCTGTCAGAGAATGGAGTCTTCACAGGTGGTTTCTTCACAACTTTCCTTGGAGTGGAATACCGATACTTTCTCATACTAATGGAGCGATTAGACACAGAGGAGACGACGGAGGAGCAAAAGGATGATTTGCTCAGAATGGAATTGCCTGGGTTAATGCTGCTGCATTGGGAGTGGGAATAATAATTATTGCTATTATTTTTTAATCGCTGGCTCAGCATAGGAGGAAGATGATGATTATGGCGACTTTTTTGTAGCAATTTCATTCGTGGCCGTGGTCGGATTGGAGTGCTGAAGGCGATTCCTGCTGAACCTCCAGTCGCGTTGCCTGCAGATGACTGAATAATGACGCTTTCTTCTACATCGCTATCTTGCTGGGACTCATCATCTTCATCATCATACTCCTCATTATTATCATCATCAACATCATTCGTATTAGAAGTGTGAAAATGATTATCAGCAAGCTCATCCTCTCCTTTATTAGATGATGGGGATGATGGGGCAACCTCGTCGTAGAGATGTTGATCATCAACATGATCATGATGATGATGGAAATGATGAAAGTGTTGATGATTATGATCGTTTTCACACTCATTTAACAGAGAAAAGGCTGCCGTGGATGTTGAGTCGCTGGAAACTTGTCGCTCATGGTGGTTCTCCAAAAGATTGGAATTGGGGAAGAAACTACCACATGCGGCGTATGTGGAGGTGCTGCTGCTAGATCCACTTGTGCTGGTGTTGGATGCACAGCCCACTATTGTTGCGTAATCGTGAGAATCCCATGTCCCATTCTCGTCACAAGTCTGAAGGTAATTAGAATTCTCCAGAAGGATCCTAGTACGTGGCCGTGGAGGAAGCTCAGGCACCTCGTCGGAAGAAGACATGTGGAATGGAATGCATGGAGAAGAGGAGGATTCCTCAACAAGATGTTCCTGTTGTGTATCAAAATCTTCTTCTTCAATATCGGGAGTGTCGTCCACATTCTCTGGGCAAGTTATAACAGCTCGAGATTTTTCTTTTCCACCATGATCCCGTTGATAATAAGGATACCGATTTGACTTAAGCTTCATGCTATTATGCTCATGATCGGCTTTCGTCTTCTTAACATTTTCCCCCTCACACCCGTGACCCTCTTCGGGAAGAATTAGGCTGCGAGATTTTTCTCCAGGGATGTTGTGGATTAGTTGAGCTGGTTGATATTCATGTTGTTGTTTATATGCAGCAATTTGTTGCTCAACCATCATGGACGTCTCGCATGAAGAGTCAAGGAAAAATAATTCCAATCTCCGCTCATCATCATAATCCTCAGCTGAGCCCTTGCCCGACGAGATGGAGAGTCTGTTGAGATGATGAGAGTTGCTGGAAGATGAGGAAGAGGCAGGGGAGTATGCTTCAGGTGGGTAAGGGCTCATAAATCCTTCATCTTCGGCTAAAGACGGCGGCACATCAAAGGGATTATTATTACCCAAGGGTTCCTTCTCCCCACCACCACTGCCCATCATCATCATCATTGTGGTGTAGTCCTTTAATTTATCGGGACCGAAACAATGGTCGGCTCCCTCCTCCTCTATTATTCCATGAGAGTCGGAGTCCACGCTATTAATACTATTGCTACTAGTACTCCCGGCACTGCTGCATGATGCAAATGGGACCATAACTTTTTTACTTTTATTATCGCCATTATTCTTATTGTTGCATGTAGTGCGGCTTTTGTTCTTGCTCCCTTCCTCATTATGATTGTTGTTATTATCACTTTTTGTTCGGCAGTCCTTTTCTTGTCTTGTACAGTTTTTTCGCTCCGTCTTGTAGACAGGGGAAGCGATCGCAAAGCTGTCAATGTTGTTCCCTCCTTCTCTGCGTTGTTCCACTCTTTTTTCCATATCGCATAAAAGGGGGGAAGGAGCGGATTCACAAATTTGATTATTTTCTTCTTCTGTTCTCGCTGAATACTCCAAATCTTGTTCAAACTCATCGTGCTCTTCTGCATTGTCATTAACAGTGGGGATGGGGATCCGTCTTCCCCTAGCTCCTTCAAACTCCTTTTCAGCGAAAAGTAATAGGGAGTTGTCTTCAAGTGGAAAGTTATGCGTGGACATCAGGAAACTCTCATGAATATTATTATCATGTCGAATCACCTCCGCCATTCGGAATTCATTTGCCAAGTTGATGATGCTGCTTGCAGTACTGCTGCACTTGCTCGTATTGCAACAGCTACTACCCGATGAGCTACAGCTACATGAACAAGTACTACTTGTACTTAGGGATCGTCGGCTTTCGTTTGTCATTACTGCGCTGGGCAGGGAGAGCGTTGTGCAAGTAAGAGATTTGGAGGATGGGGAGGCGATTTTATTATCGTTATTGTTGATTAAAATGCTACTACAACTTGTACTTCGTGCAGCGGCACTCATTTTATTGCTTTTCTGCCTTGTCCTCCGTTCCCCCTCTGAAATCTGGAGTTTTTTCTGAAGCTGCTGTTGTAAAAGAATCTCGGGATCTTCTATAATAATTGGTAAGGCGGATAGTATGGGGTCACTATAGTATGCAGATGAAGAGAGGAGGGATGAGTTGTTGTTATTTTTCTGCTTAATTACATTATCCTCATCATCACCACCGCTCCTACCATTATTAATAATTTTCGGACTAGAGATGGGAGCCACACCGATGTCGGGATTTTCATTATGGCTTTCACCTGCTGTGTTGATGCTAGCAGTGAAAGCACGTGCTGCTTCCTCGATTGCGGCTGCAGATGAAAATTTAGGATGCGGTAAGGTGTTCCTCCGTTGTCGGGAGGGTTTCTGTTCTTGTCTCTGATGCGGATGTTTTCCACCCAGATTACTGCTGCTGGGGAAAGTGGAGGGCTCTTCCGGTTCTTTCTCGATCCAGTGAGTTCGGAGGACAGAAAGGTGAACACTTTTCTCCTCCGGACTGCACTGCTCTTCCTCTTCTTCCGGTAGGTTGGGGAGGCAGTCATGGTAGTATTTTTTGAGGAAACGGTTCAGCTTTTCCGTTTGCGTTCGGATCCGTTCCAGCTTACGAATCTCACTCCGCTTCAGCGTCATCTTCTTTGCGCAACGGGATACGGCTGGGGTGCTTATTGGCATGGGTAGCTCCAGAAATTGAGGGTCGGTTATGTCGTGGTCGTTCAGTATCGCTGACTTGTTTGCTCGGATACTATCATCATCCTTTGCCGCAGTATCACACATTTTGTTCGTGAGAGTGGTTGATCTCCCCGTGCTCCGGAAAGAGGATGAGGGTGGAAGGGGCAACTTAAAACCTTCTTCATCACGTAAAGTGTAAATGTCATGTAAACTTTGGTATAGCTTTCGTGAGGATAATGGAGAGCATAAAAATGTGCCCCGATCCTCTTCATAATCCTTTGTGCAGTTATTGATGGACCGGAATGAGCTGGATCTCCCGTAAATCGTTACGTTTTTCTCGTGGCTCTGGTTCTTACTATTGCTTTTACTGGAGCTACTATTGCTACTACCGCTGCTACTACTGCTACTCTTCTTTGGTTTCAAGTCTTGATTTCTCATCCGGGGCAATGTGGAACTTTTACAGTCTTTTAGGATGGACTTCAAGGGGAAAAGTTTGGGCTCAGTCTCACAACTTGCATCTTTCGTTTCCACATCATTAACTTTCTTGCTGTTGTTAATTATACCTTGTTCATTACGCATGGTGGGGCTGTTTACAATGGTAACCTTGAATCTGCTCTTCGGTTTTGGAGCATGTTCATGCGTTCGGGTTTCATTGTTGGCTGCTTCAACAGGAGAGGGACTAGTTTGCTTGGTCCGTGTAGGCTGCTGCTTTTTCTTGGGGGACGATGAGGGCGAAGCATTTTCACAAGCATTCGCGTGAATCTGTAGCGGACGGCTGCGAGCTTCCTTGATACTAACGTTTGTGTTGTTATTTGGAGGGAATGATTTACTAGATTTTGGGTTCTTACAACCACTTTCCTTCTTATTGGACTGGGACTGCTCCCGGTCATTAATTATTGATGATGATGCTGTTGGAGGCATTTTGGTGTTCGCATGATCAGAGTTGGATCCTTGTTTTGATTTAGGAGGGCTAATAATCGTAATTTTCTTTGGTTGATTGGTATCTTTACCTGATTTGTTCGTGGTCCGGTTTTCACTGCTCTGACTCGGCTTGATAATGGATGGGCGACTTTTGGCTACAGGAGGCGTCACCAGTACGGATGGCATACTGGTGGTGCTCTCCTTATTTTGCGCGTTCTTCTTCATAATGGACGGATCAGCTAAGGCACCTGTACTGACGGATGAAGGACGCTCTTTTTTCGATTTTGTTGAAGTCTTTGTACCAACAGGCTTTTTAAACTCGGCTTCCTGAAAATCCACGGTTGTTGATGGTGGTGGTGGCTCTGCATCCATAACAGTCGATTCCTGAAGCATGCGTTCGTATTGCTTGACAATGGCCAGGGGTAAGTGATCGAGGCTCATGTAAAGTAGGGATTTACTATCCGCGTTCCTTCCAGCCATATTACTGTATCGACCCCATTCAGCACCATTAATACTTCCCTTACTCGGACTGAGAGTTTTCTTCGAGGGACTTGGACAAGTGGACTCCTTACTAGCACCGCCGGGGTTGATGGCGGTACTGGACAATACACTATTCTTGGTATTGTTTCGACTCATTGTCCCACTGGAAGAAATGTCATCATTGTTGGCTTTCTCTTTCGGCTTGTTATTGTTTTGGCTGCTAGTGTTGTTATTGGTATTGTTGGAACTAATAACCGCATTGCTGCTGCCGTGACTGATGCCACTATTGCTGTTCTTCTTATCCCCCGAAGGGCACGCAGTACAATGTGGTCTCTCCGGCAAGGCTACACGCTCGTTAGTGTCGGCCTCCGCGGCAGCTTTTACCAATGTGTTCAAGTTGTTACCCATGTTGCTGGCACTCCAGTGACGGGCAACTTTGAGACGAAATCGAGACGAGGTGGTGGATGAGGAACGTTGAATCCCGTGATGTAGGCCACGACAATAATTATTAATGTTATTTGTGTTATTAGCACCAGTACTACCACTATCACCGAGAGAGCCACTTTTTCTCATCGACTTATTCCCATGTTGAGATTTACTCTCCTCGACCACTCTTCCCTTATCCTTGATTGCTGCTGTGGAGGGTGGTGACGATGAGGATGAGACAGCTTTCTTCGCTCCAACGGCATTTTCAATGCGTAAGCAAACCCCGCTTTTTAGTATGCTACAGTAGTGATGATGGTGATGGCTTTGTTTACGACGCTTCTTTAATGACTTTGTCGAAGACTTGGTCTTGGAAGAAGGATGGTCGTCTTTTGCTACTGCCCACTTCAGCATTCCTGAATTGCATAGGGAAAAATCACGGGAAGAAAAAGAAAATTTATTATTACATGTTTCTCCAACTTCACAACTCATCAAATTACCTTTATAAACGTAATTGGTAGGTATTATCTTTATAAGATACAAATTATATTATTATTACTTATTACTTTGCGGAGAGGCCGGCTATCAATAAGCGTTAGGAGGTAAAATAAAATACTCTTCGAGAGTCATTGAGCCAACAAGAGCATACCTACCTAGCTATCTACCTACCTACTGGTAAGTTCATGCGCTTATAATTTGATGATGATGCTTCTTATCCAATTTTCAAGAATGCATTTGCACGATTCATCTAGTAAAAAAGCTACTTTCCTTGTACTCAAATACCCCAATCAGTTTTCTTGTTCTCAATCAATACAATCCGATCGTATCGAGCAGGTTGGTCGGTACATTGGTAACAAAAAGCAGATGCCAGTCTTTGATAAAATGCCTTCTACGATTAGTAGATCCCTTCCGATAATCTTGTCGTTTGATTAGGTTCCCTCATAATCCGTAATTTAGACTGGATTATTGCTACTACTATTCTGGTTTTAATGGCCCATTATCTCTACCGCATAACCTTGAATGAATTATAAAATTACTGCAGAACAAGTGCAGGTAAACCAATTTCGATCTGTGTATTGGGCTAATCCACTTCTTCAACTGGGACTATTCCACTTCCCCCAAACCTAATGGGAAAGTTGTATTACTTTAGCTGGTGAAGAAAGGAAAGCCCACTTGACAACCTTATCCACCCTTCGTCAACACGCACGCAGAAATGGGAAGTAACCAGAGGTTGAGCGTTAGGAATACAAATTGTTGTGAGAAAAAAACTGCCTTTACTACACTGTTTTACAAAATGCAATGGGAATTTTTTTTTCTGCAACAACAACGAAAAAATGCCCTACCTACACCAGACTTAAATAATATATCAAACCACTCACGCGGTTCATGTGTGCTCATCTAAAAGAAGGGATGTGATTTGTGATTAAGGGGATTCGGATAACCATAAAATATTGTTTAGTGTAATTTGAAGAATCGATTACATGGCCCACGCACAATTTATGGACCTGCTGCTGAGGAGCAGAACAGAATTGAATTCGAATGAGATGAGACATAAGAAATACATTTTTTTCTTTTTGGTTTGACTCGAGGAGATGAATAAAAATCGAACGTGAACCACGAAAGTGGGAAGCACGTGAATCCATGAGAAGCAACTCAAGTTACTTCACAAGTTCTAAAAATGCATTCAGACAGAACCGTGCAGCTGCTCGGAGGAAAATATCCTGAAACCTTTGAAGTTACATGTCTCATCGCAAATCACGATTCTATGTTAGAAGCACGTTTTTTAATATTCTAATGTTATATCAACTTGAATCAGAGAAGAGGTAACTTTTTTATTTCTGACTGATTCCGCTAATGAGCTTACTGAAGATCTGATAGGACAAGACAATTTAAATCAATAAGCATAATCATAAAAAAAATTAAACAAAAATAACATTTTTTTACAACCTTTTAATGAAAAAGAAGACTTTGACTAGATGAAATCGATCCGTTCCGACACTTTCTTCACAAGTGAAAAAAAAACTTGTAATAATAAATTTTATTTATTTGAAAAAAAAAAACAAATCAGA